>APFE030544824.1:126938-228290 GCA_000404065.3 Pinus taeda | reverse complement strand
CTGCGTGGATGGGTGTACAAACTTCCTAAGGTATACATCCGGCTAAAACAAAGACCTATGAACAATCATGCTCCACACACAACAGTCATGTCATCCATTTGGCCATCATCATGGGAGTTAGAAATTAGGGAACAAAAGAAATAAAAGTAACATTTACATTTGAAGAAATGATGGTGCAGTCAAATCACATCACTATTCATTTTATAAAAGTACACATGATGTCATGAGCCAAAATCGAGTGTTTTGAACTATAAAGAGAAATAAAGATTTCCAAGATTTCATTCTATCCTTCCAAGTCTTCAAGAGCTCCTATCTTGCATTGCAAAACTTGCCACATCCATCAGAAGTTTAGATTACAGCACCAAATTACTCAATTCATCAGCCTGTTGCGCTTTTGTTGTGTTTCTGGCAGGGTTGATGTGCTTTTGTTTTGGAGACATGAGGGAAATAATAGGTGCAAACTCCATTTGAGTGTTTCAAATAGCTTCAAACAAGTGTGACCATTACAAATCCTTGCTTCAGTCAATTTCTTCACAAATCTAGTAAACTCCTTCCCTATGGTTTGTTGTTGTGTTTTTGCTGCGTTTTTAAGATTTCATCATTTTTCCTTTCTTCTAGGGATAAAATCCCTATTTTTTCTACCTAAAAACCCTTGTATACACTTGATACATCCTCCCCAACCATTTCCCATACCTTTTTCCCCATCTCACCACTTTTTGCCAAAAACCCAAGCCCATGCTGTGTTTCTACATTTTCCCTGTGTTTTCCACTTTTTCCCATCCTTCCCTCACCCATTATAAGAAATTTCACTATCAAAGTATCCCTAGCATCTAGCCCTACTCCTTAAATTTTCCCTAAAATTTTCCCTAACTCTTATCCCCTCCTTTTCCCTCCTTAAACTAGCTTCTCTATTTCCCCTGTTTTACAGCCCTAAAACCCTACCCTTTCTCCTCTCAAACTAGGATTCTTAGTCAAGTAATGCGAACAGCATGGAAAGTGAAAAGAAGAAATACAGCAAGAGGGGACAGGTCTCAATATATGAGACAACTCATATGCAAGAGATCAATGCTTCAGAGTTCATCAAGAGGTCATTTGAAAAAGAAGGTTGCCTAAGGTTTTGTGAGAAAGTACAAGAGGTGGGCTACAATTGTGAGCTGACTAGTCTATTTGCCACCAATTTCAAGAAGAAAAAGACCACCATAGCAGGGATGGACTTCCTAGTTTCATAATAGGTCATATCTTTTACAAACACTATCCCTAATCAAGGTTACACCTTATTTCCACTATTTCAGGCCACTCGCTGTGCTTTTGGGACAGTTTGACTTCAAGGCAATTTTCAAAGGGTTGGGAGCAAGTGTTTGTAATGTTTGACGATTCCATTGTGTATTAGACATATTAATATTTCTAACCATACATTTTTTAGCATATAAATCACCCAGGAAGACTTCCAAATCACCCTCCAAACTTCGTTGCGCTTTTGTTGCCCTTATACTACGTTTCTGTAAGATTTGTTGCGTTTTTAGTGACCAATTTCAAACTTGGATTCTAAATAGATGGGAATTAATTTCACAAAAATGAGAATAAATCTATCTACAAAAACCTCTCCCCGTTTTGTAAACAGTGTTATGTTTGAATATATATCTCCCCATATTTGATCCCTATTTTTATAAAAAAATGCAAAAATTTGACCCTACAGAAACGCAACGTGCCCACGCCGTGCTTTTTCCCAGGACCCCCAAATGACAAATGGAAACACTTTTTAGGTGTCTTATGGTTATTAAATCTTATAAATCTACTTTTTTATCTTTTCAACTCATGGATTTGCAAGAAAAGGTCTAAAACCACTAAAATTTCACCTTTCTGCCACTATTTTTGGTCACACACTGCGCTTCTGGAGTAGTTGTGGAAAATTGAGTTTTAAGTGGTCTTGGAGAAGTTTTTTTTTCTGATTTCAAGCTTCATTGATAAATATTACATCCCCATATACTAGTACCAGTCTTTAGTTCATCTTAAAGATGCACCAAAGTCATTCAATCAGGCGTCAAACTCATGTTGCGCTTCTGTGCCTCCACGTTGCGCTTTTGGCTCTATTTTTGGTCATAATTTTCAAAAGAGGTTTCAGACCAAATGAAGATGAATTTTGGAAAGAAAAAAAGGAGGTTTTTGTTAAGGATGGACTCAATCACAATAAATTCCTTCATTTTCTACAGAGGTTTCATGGATTGGGAGATATTCAAACGTTTTTGGAGGCCTATTTCAGAAAATAAAATTCTCCAATTTAATTGCCTGTTTTAGCCATTCTTTTATGGCAAGGATTTCAAGAATATGGAAATTAATTTCACAAAACTTAGAGATATTTTTATTCAAAACAATCTTATCTACAAAAACCTCTTCTAGTTTTGTAACAGGCGTTATGGACCCATATTTTTCGTTTCATTTCTGCAATGCATGTTGCGCTTTTGTGGAAGAAACCATGTTTCTCAGTTTCACGGTCAAGAGTTGACTTTGCTCGATGTAATTAGTATTGAGATGATTCTAAATGATGTAATTTATTATTTTAGAGATGGTTAGATTTTATTTACTTTTAATCAATGCTTTTAAAGTCAAACTAAGTCAGTTAGTGCAAAAAGGGAGTTGGTTTCTAACCTCTCTAGTTTTTGGTATGGTTAGAGATATTGATGTAATTAGTTCCTAGGATGAAGGATTCAACCCCTAAGAGGGGGAATTTTGTTTCTCATCTATATGTAGTCAAAATGAACTCATATAATGGGTTGGAAGTGTACAGGTTTTTACAGTGATATTAAAGACAGTTGCAGCTATAATCTTGCAATTCCTGTGATATGCTTATTGACAGTGTTTATTCTTAGTTTTATCATCAATTTGGAATTTTATTTATCCTTGCAACCATATGTATTATTTCATGTGATCATCTCATTAGTTTTTAATCATAATTCATAAGTTTTATGTTTTGTTTTGATGAGATCTTCATGTTTGTGTTCCATTTCTTTTGATGAATGAATTCATAGTCATATGCTCATTTTGATCCTTCATTTTTCAACACTATACCACAATGACAACCCAAATATGTAACTAAACACACCTACCTTGCCTCGTTTTTACCCCTATGATTGATCATTCGAAACCGTGACCTAGTTCCTAGATCTATGACCTTGATCCAGCAAACCCCATTTCAAAACCCTAATGAGATGAATACCTAACCTAAAACCCTTTTCTCCAATCACTTCCATTAGTTGCGAGCTTGATATAGAGAGAACCCTCTCTGATTTGGTAGGGCTAGATACCAAGTCAAAATCTGGTTTGTGGTTACCTCCTTGGCTTCCTTTCTCAGCCTTGGGAAAACTAAGGAGTGTTAATAGACAGCATCAAGCAAACTGCAGTAGAGGAACAAAACTAGTGATTTCCATTGGGCAAAGGGGGGAAGAAAACATTGTTGTATGTCCTAAAGAGAGTAGAGAAGAGTGTGTGAGAGATGTGCAACTGGATCAAGTTGTTGGACTAAAGTAGAGTGTTGCAAAGATATTGTGGAATAGAAGGTCGAGAGCAGAGTATATGCAGTTGTGAGCAGAGGATAGGGTGTTGTTTTGTAAGGTAGAGAGAGCCCGTGGAACAATAAAGGACCGAGAGCAAAAGTATTTTTTTTGCAGTGAACAAGATTGGTATTTCTCTGTATATGTATTTTCCCCTGTTTTCAGTTTGAAAATTGTATGAAAAGTAGAACAGTGGCTAGAGAAGGTGGTGGCCTACATTCATAAGAGGTTGGTTCCTTTTGGGAATTAGGTGTTTGTTATCTTAAGGGTGTCGGTGTCTCCTATGAGTGGGTTCTCACAAACAAATTGATGTAATTAAATAGGTGCTTAATTTACATCATAACAACAAACAAATTGGTGGTTTTCTCCCTTTGGGTTTCCACGTAAAAATATTGGTTTCAATATGTATATGTTTCTCATGTGATGGATTGTATGTACATGTAAGTGTCTTATCTTGTTGTTCAGTTGTATTATTTATGAATGATCTCATAAGAAACAGACAGTAGAGGAAAGAACTAAATACATATTCATAAAATAAATTGAAGAACCTCACTATTACTTATTCACCCTTCCCCCCCTAGTAATTCCTTATTTCACAATTTAATCAGATTGGCTCTTGAGTTATCTTGACTCGAGAGTGCATTGATATAGCCGAAGAATTCCCCTCGCACCCAAGATCTCAATACGTGAAGTCTCTACACACTTAAAATCAAATTATTAGATCAATAGAGGCATAGATAACCAAATAATTTTAAAAATATAGGAATACCTACTAGATAAATCAAATTAAAATGTTACTCTAAAACCCATCAACTAATACAAGATACCTGTGTAGATAATTGATCCAACAAATGGCTAAAGAAATAATAATTTATAAAATTCTTTCAGTAGAGCATTAAGAACATGATCTAGAAAACATTTACCACAAGAAGCAAAAGAGGAACACCACCATGAGTAAACCCCAAAGACTTCTTTATTATTTCCAGAAAAATATTACAGTGGCGGAGCTTGAATCAAAGCTTCTTTACAAAAAAAATTGTTTTTTTAGAAGCAAATGGTTTCTAATTTATAGATAAATCCTCCAAGTGGAAAATAACGGCTAGTTGGCTTGATCCCCATCAAAGTAATCTCAACTGTTGATACATATTTAATCATATTTTAATCTCCACCGTCGAGAATATTTAATTTTTAGGAATTTTTGAAATTTCTCATTTAACCCATTTTTTATTAGCTCAGAAATAATTATTTTGAGCTAATTTCCTAAAAAAAATGACTTTGACTTAACCCAAGGGTCCATTTTTTCTTGTAATTTCCAATATTCCCTTGGTGGGGGACCTCCAAAATTTAACTTCTTTGATACCTGTGATTTTTTCCACTTGGATAATTTCATTTTTCTAGGACTTAATTTTGACTCTAATTAATTAATTTTGTCACTTAGGATTAATTCTATTTTTGCTAGAAAAAATAATTAATTAACACTTGTGGGGATTAAATATTTTTCCCACCCTATAATATTTTAGCCATGGTGTTTAAGTATGAGAGACCATGCAATAAAATATTTTTTGTATAAGATTTTACATAATTCAACCCTCAAAGGGGGAATACCTATTTGTTATAGACCCTCAATAAAACATACCCAATTCTGCGACACAACATGATCTAATAGAATAAGTAATTTGTAATTAAATAATTTAGCCAATTAGCTTAAATTATTCCTAAACCTATTTTACAAAAGACTCAACTAAAACACTAGAACTTACGTAAGAGCTTGACTATAAATTCCACCCTAGCTTTGGGGTGAGGCTGGAGCGAAAAACACTATCGATCATCTATTCTTAGAAACACATATGAATCAGTGAGATGAAAAACCTCCGAGGATGAAATTCATCATCAAATTCATAGGCTTACCTAGGTTGTTACATAATAAAACAGTCATACTATTATTGTTTACAATGTACTTGCAGAATTTACGTTTACAACTCTAAAAAACTAACGAATGATGATGATAAATCCTCAATATCTGACTACTCAAACATGATGGAATTCCTTTGCAAAAATATGTACTTCTATAGGGTAGTTGACACAAAGTGGTCAACAGGTAGTACCAAAACATGTGCTCAAATACTTGAAGGTCATAATGGAGTATGTTTTGAGATATCCTGGGGGTGTTGAATTGAAGATGTGGGTGTATTCAGAGTCAAATCGGGCATGAAGTGTAGCAGATAGGAAGAACACTTCAAAGTATTTCTTTAACTTTGGATCGATGATGGTATCATAGTTCAACAAGAGGTAGACTTCCATGGAACTTAGCTCAATGAAGGTAGAATACATGGCAGTCAGTATTACTAGTTATGAGGCCATCTAGCTTTGCACGTTACTTGCAGAGCTATTTTATTAGGAGTTAGATCCCATAGTAAATTATTGAGATAATTAGAGTTGTATCAAAATCTTCGAAACTCCAATGTTTCATGATAGGTCCAAGAACTTATAGATCATATATTACTTCATACAAGAGAAGATTCAAAAGGGAGTAGTGAAGCTCCAATATATCCTCATAGATTAACAAGTAGTTGATATTCTCACCAAGTCCTTAGTAAAGGAAAGTTTGAAGTATTCAAAGGATGACTTGGATTGATGCAGAATTCCTTCCTCACTAAGATGGATTGTTGAGAAATATAACTCGACTAGGAAGTTCTTTCACAAGTTCTATGTGAACATGTAGGAAGTGGTTCGAGATAGTTATTTAGTGACCACTTAGAAAAAGTGGGAAATAATTCCATCTTGTAATTTCATTTTAAAAATAAAAGAAAAGTGGAAGTCTAATGTTTTGAAGTTAACTAGTCTTAGGATTCTAGTTGAAATGTTCTAGAAGTTCTAAAATTCAATTAGTCTTAGGATTATAGATGAAATTTTCTAGAAGTTCTAAAACATTAGTGACTTAAATTAGGATTTACTCGTACATATCTAGAGAACCTAAGGGTGTTTTTTTAACTTGGGATTAACAATGATATCATAGTTTAGGAGGCATACTTCCATGTCACAGCTCAACAAAGGGAGAAAACATGGAAACCATTACTACTAGTTGTGAGGCCATCTAGCTTCACAAGTTACTTGCAAGACTATTTGATTAGGAGTTAGATCTCACAATCATTTACTATGATAATCATAGTTGTATCAAGCTATTTGAAAATATAGTGTTTCATGACAAGTCCAAGCACATATAGATTAGATATCACTTCATACGAGATAATATTTAAAAGGGAGCAATTATTGTCTAGTATGCCCCACAGCTAGTGAGGAGTTGATATTCTAACAAAGCCCTTAGTAAAAAGGAAGTTTGAAGCATTCAAATATAACTTTGGATTGGTGTATAATTCCTTCCTCATTGAGTCTCGAGAAATGTAACTCAAGAAGAAAGTTCTTGCATAGATTCAATGTGAACATGCAAGAAATAGTTTGAGACATTTCTTTACTGGCCACTAAGGAAAAATGGGAAATAAATCCATTTTGTAATTTCACTTAGAAAAAAATAATTAATGACTGTCTAATGTTTTGAAGTCAATTAGTCATAGGAATCTAAACAAATGTTCAAGAATTTCTAGAACATTAGTAACTTATATTATATTTAAACTCGGTTGTACATCTGATGATTAAGATAGGTGGCAACTGAGATTGAGATTAGTTGCTAAGATTGAGGAGATTGTTATTTTCTCTCGAAGCATAAAGAGGCCAATATGGGAGAACTTGATTACACATGAGAAGGGAACAAGAGTGTTGGAAGAAGGAAGATTGTATTAGGAAGAAAGGAAGATCGACTAAAGGTACTAGCAAGTACAAAAAGCCCTATAGTTTCTACCATTGTTGTAGTTGTCTTGAATTTAAAATTAGTTGTACATATCATGATCAAGATAGGTGGCAAATAAGACTGAGATTAGTTGGTAGGATTGAGGATATTTTTATTTTCTCTGAAAGAACAAAGTGGACAATATGGGAGAAGTATATTACACATGAGAAGAATGCAAGTGTTGGAAGAAGGAAGAGTGCATTAAGAAGAAAGGCACAGATCAACTAAAGAGACCAGCAAGTACAATATATCATATAGTTTGTTGTAGTTGTCTTTTCTTTATGCACAAACCATACATCTTTAGATCTGGCCATACACCTTCAAATCTAGTCGTACAAAGTATTGCTTAAGTGTTTTATGGTGTTGAGAGGGGAAGAAAATAAGTTTGTTGTCTAGGGAAGGAAAAAATAGAACAAGCCATACTATTATAGTTATGCCCTCTTCAACACACATTGTATACTTTTGTTTAAGTTGATTTAATGACCATACTGATGTTGATTCAAATCAGTCTGTAAAGGTCACCTTGTAATATTTTATCAAAGGGATGTAAAGCTTATTAGAAGGAGAAATCCTTATGTATTTTATTTTCTCTGCTAATAATTTTTCAGCTACTGTGTAATTAATGCAATGTTCAGAGATTTAATTTCTTTCTTTTAAATAAATTAAATTTGAGTTATTTTATGAGAGAAAATTAGGAAGACAATCACCTAGGCATGAAAAAGTTACAAATGCAACAAGTTACACCTCATTAAATGAGGTTTCACATTGTGATTTTCCTCATATTAATGGATATTTGTAGCTAGCATCTAAGAGCATTGGACTGGCTTAGGGTGATATATCTTCATGGAACCCATTTTCTACATGGCATCAAATTATTTGATAGAGATCTTTGGCTGGGGGAGTCTCACTTCCCCGTGGTTGGAAGATTATGCTTATTGGTTTAGTGGTCTTTGTTACCCACCACCTGTGGGTAGTGTGTATAGGAGAAAAGTTTTCTCCTAGATGGTCCTCAATCGGCAACTAGAGGCCCCTTGCAGCGACCAGATAGCTCAATGTGCCATTATCTTTGCCATTTGAGTTAGCCATGTGGTCCCTCACCTACTTGTTATGATTGTATGTTTCAAAGTGGGCCTCCCGAGCCTGAATGTATGCCATCTTTTCATTGGTGTGGTTGAGTAAATTTTCTTACTTGTCATAGGCATTTTTAAGCACGGATTAGTGGGGGGATTCAGCGGAAAGAGTGGGATAGATCTGTACTCTTGTCTCCACTGCCTAATTCTATGGTTAGCCTTGTATCGTATTAATGTGGGATATCCTTTACTGACCACTAGATTTAGGGTTGGCACTACTTGGAAAATCTTGACTATGGTTGTATGATCCCGCTTCCCAACACCACATACATCACCCCCTTCCACTAATTTTAGCCCTATTAATCTATTTTCCCATCGGGTCCACATGTGTGCACTAGATCCACATAAGGTTAGTCTCCCCCTCCCCTTGTCCACACCTTGGGTCGGGCCTAGAATGATGCCCAAAGGTTGATGCAGTTAAAAAGAAAAGAAAAAGCATAATTTGGCCACTCTCAACCGTAAATTTACCACAAAATGCAAAATATGGTTGGGAAATACAAATTTAGCACATGGGCAAAAGCTAAACATGAGCTCTACCCCTTATCCATGGCCATCACCCTGGTTTCTATGGGCCCTAGATGAACCCCCTCCATTATTAAGGAACTCATGATTGTCCCAACCCTTGGTGCGAAATGAACCACCCCACCTTAAGGGGGTATCCACTACCATATACTACACATCATGCTCTCATCCCCTGGAGTCTCGAGCAGTTATTAAGAAAAAATCAATCAGAGCCAAAAGGTTAGGGTAACTTATGTACCATGATTTTCTCCCTATTACACTCGCATACCCAGGTGTGGGCTTCCCTTATTATAGCTACCATTGTACCATGATATGTGGTCTGGATGAATCCACCAATCCCCACTTCATTCCATTACTATATCATCTACCACTTACCACTTGAGGGATGTACCATTGACATGTCACCCCCTTTAAAGGTTGAAACCACCTAATAGGTTCCTTGATTAGCCCCTTATTTATCTTGGAGACACTTATATATTCCAAACCCCATTATGGAAGGGCATGACACTATGAAGTGCCCCATTGATTCCATGACTTGTAAGATCTTTTACTTGATTATTCTAATGAGTTTTTGTATTGGAGGACAAGGGGATGCATTGGATCTTGTATATGATTGAAGGTGGGTTTCAATATTGGGCTTGGTCAACCTATACGGGTTCCTAGCCCTTTGGAGGGCCACATTGGCACTTGTAGGGTGAGTTTTGAGAGGCATGGGCCTCCACCATAGAAGAGATTACTTCATGGATCCTCAACACCACTCATTGATTACTCATGTTCCACCTTTTGGATGAGGATGATGCACCTGGTTCACCATTCCTAGCTAGATCCACACATGAACCATACGCTTAGTAGATGTTCCAGGGTCCAAAGGATGTCTCCCGCTATAGAGGGAGGGCTTATGTCATCATCCTAGCCCTTACAGATGGTCTACCGGCATTTCCGATCCACTTGGAGACCCATGAGGATATCCTTTTTTCCCACACCCACTTGGGACCACCATAGGTTCTTTATTGGAAAACAAGGGGCCAACCCCTTGTCCACTATGTTTGGAGTCCAAATTTACATCATGGCACCATTAGGCCTCCTCAAAAACCCAACGACTCACTATATTGATCATTCTTCTTTCTTGGGAGGCTTATTCTTATTTTATTGATCTATTTTCATGGGCTTGTCACCAAAAGTTGATCTGAATTTAAACAAGAACACAAAAAAATTACAGATATAACCATAAATACAAATATGTAGCAAAAATAACACTTCATTTCATTAATATAAAATAATGAAATATGCTTACAAACATAATGGAAATGAGACTAGCTTGGGTGATGGTAGCTTATCTCTGAGAAGAGATGTGGCAGCTACATGCCTCTGAACTGACTTAAAATGAGGCTCAAGGGCCTTTTTATTATTGAACAATAAGAGAAAACCCTAAAAAACCAAAACCCTAACTCGAGGAGATGTAACACCAAGAGTTTATGGGCTTCGTTGGGGTTAGTTGGGCAGCCAACTTCCCCAAGTCATAACTTGGTCATATTATCTCCATTTGACGTGCATGATACCTCATTGGAAAGATATCTCTGAGGAATACAACTAAAAACATGATTTTTTTGAAATCGTTTGGAGGAATATTGCCAAAAAAACGTTGTTTAGGGTCTCAAAACAGCTCCAGAAGTTTAGGACCTGAAAAACTACCAAAAATATTAAACTATGCTACAATTAAGGAAACAAAAAAAAAACAAAAAAAAACTGAAAGAGCAATGGTGAGGGTCCAAGTGGAATAGGAGCGTGGCTAGCAATATCCACCTGGATCATTCCTTCCCCCTTAGGAGTAATGGTCTCCATTACGTTGAGTTCCGCCATGAGATGAGGAAACTTCTACTGAACTTGGTCCCTAGTGAGCCATTTTCCTTGGTGTAGGAGTTGGTCGGCTTTGACAATTCGATACAGTTCGATATTCTGTTGGCTAGTGTTCTTGATTTGCATGTCCATGATCCAATCAGTTGCAGCTTGTTCCATGTAGTCTAGATTTAAGTCTGTTGGTGTGAGATGTTCTGCAATGTCGGATGTGTCCGGTAATGGTGGAAAGTATGGCCAAAGGCGATCCACATTGAACATTGGATACAAACCAAGGAATGGGGGAATGTTGATCTCGAAAGCATTATCTCCCATAGCCTTGGTGATGGTGTATGGCCCATATCAAAGTAGATGAATCTTGCAGTGGGGCCCAACGAGGTGTTCCTTGTGCAAATGTAGCCAAACTTTATCACCCACCTGGAACTTGTGTAGCACCTGATGCTGATCATACCGCTGCTTGTACTTAGCATTGGCTTTGTCAGTCATGGACCTGTTGGCGGATGTGTTGAATGTGCTCAATGAAGCTATTTTCCTTGTCGGCTTTGTACTGGACATGAGTCAAATCTGCTTGAGTCGCTACAATTGGCATGGCCACATCAACGAAACATAGTGGTCGGAATCCCAAGCCCACCTCAAAAGGGTTGTGGCCAGTTGAGTTGTGGAAAGCCCGGTTGTAGCTATGTTAGACATAAGGAAGTCTCTCATCCCATTTGCATGGATTCTTTGAGTTGTACATGTGCAGAATGTGTACAGTCATCCTATTGGTGACCTCTGTTTGGCCATCAGTTTGGGGATGGAAATTTGTGGACTTAGAGAGCTTGGTGTCCAGCATCGACCAGAGACTGGACCAAAATGTACTAAGGAACCTGTTGTCCCAATATGAGATGATAGACTGTGGGATCCCAAAGTGTGCCCACACTCATTCAAAGAAGAGTTTAGTAGTGGCTCCTGCTATGATACTCTTCTTGTAGGCTGCCATAATGGTAATCTTCGAGAATCTATTGAAGACCACAAAAACATAGTCATTGACATGCTTAGTAAAAGGAAATCCTGACATGTAATCCATGGAGATGGATTCCCAAGGTTAACTAGGGGTAGGAAATGGAGTATAGAGGCATTGCTTCTTGATGGTCGGTTTGGAAATTCTGCAGGTAGCGCAGGATCTTATGTACTTCCTGACATCTTGTCGAAGATTCGGCCAATAGAAATACTTCTACAATACTGCCATCATTCTCTTGACCCAGAAATGCCCAACAACCCAACTGTAGTGCACTTCCAAAATCATCTTCACACGCTTGCTTGAAGGAACACAAAGTTGTCCCGGGTGGCATAGCAGAGCATCCTGGAGGTGAAAATCTGGAACTTGTTGACCCTCCAAGATCATATGGTATGTGTGGCTAAATTATGTGTCACTTTTGTAGAGAAGTGGCCAATCAGAAGTCTCGTGCCCACAAGAGTTGAGCACGGTGATTAACGCCATGATTAGTGGTTGGTTGAGGCATTCTGAAACATTATTTGTGTTTCCCTTCTTGTACTTGATTTTCAAATGGAACTATTGTAGGTATGTGGATCACTTCTAATGGTGATCATTCTGCAACTTTCCTTGCATCTATGTGAACTGCAGGGGTCGGTGGTCTTTGTGGATGATCATTTCCTTCCCCAAAAGCTAATGCTTCCATTATCAGTAGGCCTGCACAATGGAATACATCTCTTTGTCATAAGTGGGATACTTCCAGATTGTGTCTGAAAGTGTCTCACTGTGATATGCCACTAGATGCCCCTATTGAGTAAGGACTGCCCCAATAGCATAGTCAGAGGCATTTGTCTCAATATCAAATGGTTGTTGCAAGTCTGGTAATGTGAGCACTAGTGCAAAGCAAAGGCGATGTTTCAACTTTGCAAATGCCTTCTGTTGAGATTCAGACCAAAAGAATTTTTCTTTCGCTCCTCCTTTGGTGACTTGACTCAAGGGCCAAGTGATATTAGAGAACCCCAACACGAACACCTGTGGTAGAAATTGGCAAGACCCAGAAAGTTGCAGAGCTCTGTCAGAGTGGTTAGGGCTGGCCAATACCGAATGACTTGGATCTTGGTTGGATCTACATGCATCCCCCGTTCATCAATAATGTATCCCATATACTGAACCTGGGTCATGCCAAAAGTGAATTTCTCCAAATTGGTACATATATTGTGTTGTTGTAGTGTTTGGAGAACCTGTCAGATGTGGTGGAGGTGTTCTTCCCATGTTTGGCTGAAGATCAGGATGTCATCTAGGCATACCACTATAAATGAGATGGTGAATGGTTGTAAGATGTCATCCATCAGCCTCATAAAGGTTTCAGGATCATTTGTCAACCCAAAAGGCATAACCAACCATTTGAAAAGGCCCTCCTTGGCTTTGAAGGCAGTCTTCCACACATCGGAGGGTTCAATTGGTACCTGGTGATATCCAGACTTCAAGTTGATCTTGCTAAAATATTTTCCCCCCTTGAGTTGGTCCAAAAGGTCATCAATATGTGGGATCGGTTACCTATTCCGGACAGTGATCTTGTTCAGCACCCGATAGTCAATACAGAGTCTCGAAGTCCATCCTTCTTCTGTACCAACACGATCTAGCTCCCACGGGGAAATGAACTCGGCCAGATGTGACCTTTCTGCAACAACTCCTGAATTTTCCTCTTGATTTCATCGTTCTCTAGAACGAAGCACTGATAGATTGGTCTATTGGGTAATGGTGCACCTGGGGTCAGATCAATGGAGTGCTTGATCTGACAGTGCAGAGGCAACCCTGTGGGGGAGGTGAAGATTTCATCATACTCCTCCATGACCTTGTCCATCTGTTGTTATCATGTGGAGGGGCCCTATCTAGAGGTCATGGCCACCATCTTATTCTTTCCTTGAGGGCGTATCATCAAGAAAAAAAAATTCCTGATTTTGGAAATGAGCTCACTGCATTGTTTTGTAGTAACCAAAGAGATGGCAGTAGGCAGTTCTACCTCTGATATCATGTACAACTTATTTCCCAATGTAACAATAAAAGCATGAGGCCTTGACTCATACACAGCATGTCGTTTCCACAAGTATGGTTTGCCTAATAATACATCACAGCGAAGGGGAGCAACGTCACATAATACCTCATCCATGAAGGGCTTGATGTTGTATGGAAGGTGACATTGTTGGCTCACACACAGATCCCATCCTTGGTGAAGTCACTCGATGGTGTACGGTTGTGGGTGTGTTGTGGTCGGTAAGCTCAGCCGCTTCACAACCCCTACTGCAATGAGGCTCTTTTGGCTCCTGTTGTCGACAATGAACTATAGCGGGGAACCCTTTACCCACATCTAGGAGTGGAAGAGATGCTCCTCCTCCTCTGGATCTTTGGGTTCCTCCTTCTGGATATTTGTGGTGGCGAAAATGGTGTTGGGCTCCACATCAATAATCTACTTCCCTTTGTTATTCCCCTTGTCAAGTTCTAAATCAAAGTCAGAACATGCATCTGATTCTGAAACCTTTAACTCAGCCACCAGTGACTGCTTGGCCCGACACTCACTTGTGTTTTGGGTGGTTCTCTTATGGAACTCACACCACTTTCCCATGTCCTTCGGCTTCACAGTGTTGTCCTCTTCTTATGTCTTTGGCGGGTTGTCCTGGGTCGTCCCACCTTGATTTTGTCCTTTATTCTACAGTTTGGGGGCACCTCCCTTACTTCGGATTCGTAGATCCAAAGTCTCACTTCTTCTGTTTAAACTTTTTCTCAATAATTGATGGCATATCAGTACGTCATGCCGAGCAAGGAGATGTCCAGGAACTCCATCTCGTCCTAGATGTATCTGTGTAGGCAACCGCGATAGTTGAGTACCAAATGTTTCTCAGAATCCTTGATACCCAACTTTGTGCGAAGGGTATGAAAAACATTGGTAAACTACGGCACATCTTGGTCCCTTTCTTGCCATCGTGTGGTCCACTTTAGGTATTTTTCCTCATAGCTCCTGACAGGGTAGTACTGCTTCTTGATGGCATCCCAGAACGAATTCCAAGTGGGAGCCGCTAAAAACAATGAGGTCATACTTTCATCCTTCTTCTCACAATGGGTTTCCCACCAATCCTTGACGTGAGGGGCAGCTTTAAGAAGAGAAAAAGTAATCTTTTCCCGGCTGGAAAAATCATGAATAGAAAGATATCCTTCTAATAGATTCAACCATTTATCTACGACGTCTGCATCTATTTGGCCCTCAAATATTCAAAGTTTACTTGCACCTTAAAAGGTGTGGAGCCTCCAAAGTGGATGTTGGATGTGGATGCGCAACCCGTGGGCAACCGTTGAAGGATCTGGGCAAATTTATCCATCATTGCATTCATTTGTTTCTCGAGGGCCTTCTCAAGCAATATTTTGATAGAATCTCCTACTCCTTCATCTTTCTTTTCTTACCCCACGGGATGCCATCGAGATTTACGAGGCTGGTCTTGCAAAGGTTCGACCAATTCGAGCCCTAACTCCTTATATCTCGACCACGTTGGAGACATGCAAAGAAAAATAGAAAAATGCTAAATTATGGTATGTTCTATGCTTAGATCAGTTTACTTGTTTTTCTTATTATTATCCACATATTAGCAATCACATGTACATTAAGTAAAGTGCAGATAGAACATTTAAACGATCAACAAAAAACAAGCCAAGACAAGAGACACAAGATGTAGTGACTAGCCAGGGACAAACCCCAATATGGGGAAACCCTTTGATCAAATCTTTTTTTATCTTCAATAATTCAGCAGAGAGAAATAGTACAAAAATCTAATTTATATCAGTAGTGGAAAACCCTATATTAGCCCTAAACTAGGGCAGTGAATATCTATCAAACGAGAGGTCATATCACCTTGATTCTGGTGCCAAAAATTGCAGCCTTCCAAGGAGAATCAGCCACACCAAACTCGCAGTCAAAGAGGAGTCCACGCTGGTCAACTTTGGTCAAAGTTCCTTTTTGCAGCTTCAGCCCTAAAAATCTGTGTCCTCTTTTCCACACGTGTGAGAGAGAGAGCCTTTCTGTGTAGGAGAGAGAAGAGACTCTTTTCTGCGCAGGAGAGAGAGAGATATGTGATCAGAAGTGAAGTGTGCATATGAGGAGAATTCACCTTGCATTTATATGCAAAACGTTGGGGTTGAATAGACATCACTGTTGAGCTTTTGAGCCTACATAAGTTGTTGGCCGACTTTGACAATTTGTCCATAATCAAGATAAATTCATATCTTCATAAATACTTGTCAGAATTGGATGATCTTTAGATCAATCCTACACCTCTCAATGAGAGGAAACTACAAAAAATATCAGCATTCATAAATAATGTGACCCACATGAAGCTTGGCCCTATTTGACCATTTTAACACTCCCTCTCAACTAGGGAGAACTTCATATGTAATCTATCGGACCGTCACTGTTGTCCATCCATCAAATGCACTGTCCTGTATGGCTTGACCCTACTTGCTCTGCTCTGCTCTGCTTTGCTCTACTTCGCTTTGCTCGAATTATGAAGAAGAAGAAATGATCGAGGATGTATCATACCATCCTCCACTAACCCGAAGTCAGTCTCAGAGTCTACCACTCTCACTGGTCCCAGACCAGTATCATTGATCCCAGATCAATGCAGGTCATCCTAGCATAGAGAGTACAGTAGATACAATGATGCATCCATCGATAGAACTATTATGGTTCCTATCCTCATTTCCCTACTCATTGATCAGATGAGAGGTACTTCCCATGAGTCCCAAACTGCAGGGGTAGGATGCCTCAATAGGAGAACTAATCATCCTGTCCACAGGAGAACGAATCATCCTATCCAGTGGATGCCACGGAGAGCTAATCATCCTAGCCTATAGGAGAATGAATCATCCTATTCCATAATCGCCATGGAGAACAAATCATCCTGTCCCACAAGAGAACTAATCATCCTATTCCGTAGTCGCCACGAGGTGTCACAGGTGAAGGTTGAAACTTTTACCCTATACAAAGAGCACCAACAAGGGATGGTGAGTCACCCTGTGGTCATATGTCGCTCCAATAAGTACCCCGCACCCCCCTGGAGTTCCCAGAGCTCAGTACATCATACTTGACCCTCATCAGAGGGTCTCTAAATGACACTAAGTCATTATCAAAAAGTCAGGAATTTGACCTTTCCTAGGGGCTTTGTTAGAATGTCGGCGACCTGTTCATCTGTACCGATATGTTGGATCCTTATTGCTCCTCGCTGCACCATATCTTGAATATAGTGGTACCTGATATTGATATGCTTTGAGTGATCATGAAACGCGGGATTTTCTAATAAACGAATCCCGCTTTGGTTGTCACATAGAATCATGGTGGTATCCAATGTAAATCAAAACAGCGCACTAAAAAGCTTTCGCAACCAGACTGCCTCACAGGAGGCCATGCTAGCAGCAATGTATTCTTCCTCGATGGTGCTCAAAGCCACCGAATTCTGCTTCCTATTCATCCAGGATATTGAGGCATATCCCAAAGAAAAACATCACCCAGAGGTTCTCTTTTGGTCCTTCACATTGCCTGCCCAATCAGCATCAGTATACTCGAGTAGTCTCACATTTTTGGCAGTGTATCTTAATCCATGAGTGATTGTTCCATGAAGATATCTCAGCAGATTCTTGTCACCAATCCAATGTGAGTGCCGAGGCTCAACCATATGTTGACTCAAAGTGTTGGCTGCAAAGCATATATCCGGACGGGAGTTCACCAAGAACATTAATGCTCCGACAAGCTATCGATACTCGGTAGCATTTCGTAAAATAGGTCAAGTAGCACTACCACTTAACTTCTTAAAGTTAAGCTCCATCATGGTAGTTATAGGCTTGCAATCCACCATGCCGAATCTTTCCAATATCTTCTCCACATACTTTCCTTGAGATAGGAAAATCTCCCTTGGTTTCTGCTAGACTTCGAGTCCTAGGAAATAGTGCATGAGTCCTAGATCTTTCATCTCGAATTCAGAAGCGAGCTCCCTCTTACATTTGTGAATGAGAGGGTCTACACCTGTTAGAAAGAGGTCATCAACATAAAGCACCAGTATGAGAGGCTTGTCATCTATAACCTTAAAGTAGAGGTTAGGTTCGACTTCACTTCTAGTGAATCCTAGCTTCATCAAATAGCTATCTATTCTCTCATACCATGCTCGGGGTGCTTGCTTTAGCCCATAGAGGGCTTTTTTCAACCTACACACATGAGATTCTTGATCATAAATTTCAAATCCTTTGGGTTGCTCCATATAGACCTCCTCTTTGATCGAACCATGTAAGAATGCAGTCTTGACATCCATCTGATAGGTTCCATCCTTACGAAGCAACAAGGGCTATGATCGAGCGGATGGTTGTATATCGAGCAACAGGTGAAAATATCTCGTCATAGTCTATACCTTCCTTCTGGGAGAAGCCACGAGTGACAAAATGAGCCTTATAATTTTCCGTACTTTCATCAGCTGCATGCTTTATCTTGTAAAGCCATTTTGAAGTCACAACTGTCCTATCCTGGGTCTAGGGACCACATCCCAGACATCGTTCTTCATAATAGACTCATATTCTTCAGTCATAGCATCCTTCCATACTTGATTCTTGACGGCATCTATGAATGATGAAGGCCCATTTTGGATGATGGTGCTCATGATGGTCAGATATCCCTGATACATGTCCGGCTTCTTACTTTCATGGAAGGTTCCTCGGGGAGTTGTGTGTCCTTCAACATCATCAAGTGTCCCCCAAAGCCATGAAGGCCTCTTCCTTGAAGAGGAAGGCTCAGGCGGTGGAGGATCAATAGGATCCAATGGTTCTTCCACATTTGGCATTGTCTCATCTTCTTTTTCTTTCAGTTCCCTAGTCTCAGCTTCTTGAGAGCTCCTCAAAGTAGGAAGATTGTCCACCTTGCTAAGGGCCATATCTTCGTCAAAGGTGACATCATGACTAATCTTGACTTCCCTTTGACCAGCTACATAAATTCTATATCCCTTAGTATTTGCACTATAACCGACAAAGATTCCTTTCTTTTCAAATGCATCTAATTTATTCCTTTTCTCTTTCGGCACATGAAAATATACAGGGCTTCCGAAAATTCTGAAATGAGATATGTCAGGTTTCTTACCGGTGAACATTTCTTTAGGAGTTTTCGAACCCAATGCTTGATGAGGGCATTGGTTTTGTACATATACGGTGGTGTTTGCAGCTTCGGCCTATAGAAACTTTGGAAGTATTTGATCATGGAGCATAACACAGACAGCTTCCACAATCGTACGATTCTTCCTTTCTGCCACACCATTTTGCTCAAGAGTATATGGTGTATTATTCTCCCTCTTAATGCCAACCTCTTTTCAAAAGTCATGAAACTCATTAGATTCATATTCAGTCCCATTATTAGTCCTTAGGATCTTGATCTTCTTTTCGATTTTATTCTCAATCAAGGCTTTGAAGTGTCAAAACCAAGAGAACACTTCATCCTTATTTTTCAAGAAATATATCTAACTCTTGCGAGAATAATCATTTGTAAAGGTGAGGTAATATAAATATCCTCCAAAGGAGTTCACAGGCATCATACCGGATGTCTGAGTGAACCAATTGCAATATATCGGAGGTCTTGCTTTGGCTTGAGGGAAATGGTCCCCTTTTGAGCTTTCCTTCGATACATCCTGGACATACACCTTCTTGCTCTAATCTGAACTCGAGCATCCCAGTTACCATTTTTCTTACATGAGGTAGAGCTTTATAATGAAAGTGAGCAAACCTTCGATGCCATAGTTCAGACTGAAGAGATGTGTCACAAGACATGACACCCAATGGACTTCCTCCGACCTGATATAATGAATCAACTCGAAACCCAAGAGTAAAAGCATCTTTAAAGTTATTTTTCCATACATGTACCTTGCCATCATTGAAAGCCACCTTATTGCTTTTTTCTTCCATTTCCAAAATGGACACCAAGTTCTTTTTGAGATTAGGTACATATAATACATCTTGTAAGTGGATGGTATTACCCTAATTCAATTGAAGAGTGACATTTCCTATGCCTTTCACAAGATATTTTGAATTGTGTCCAAGAACAATTTCCAGGTTGGTTTCTTTCTCTACTAGATTATAGAGAGCTTCTTTGTAACCAGTGAAGTGCCTTGAGGCACCACTATCAATAAGCCAATTTCCCAGCGAGTTCGGGGGAGCAGTGGTAGATAGAGCAGCTGGTAGATAATATTCATCTTGCTTATTGTCAACAATGTTAGATTCATACCTGGAATTTCTTGCCTTCTTGAATGGGTTTCTTTGACTTCTCCCTTGGTCCATTTGTTCCTGGCAATAGTGTATGCATTTGATGGAGGCTCAACAACTCCGCCTCTCACATGGTCCAGCACTTCCTATTCTTCTAATGTTAGATCGAGAGACATCTTCCCCTTGTGGTAGTCAAACTTCTCATGGAGTTTGTCTTTAGCAGGGAAGTGTGTTGAGGACCCCATAGTTCCTTTTAGATAGCCTTGCCAACCTTCTCTTTGGTGATTGCTCTTGCTCTTGCTTGGGCTTTGTCTTCACCTCAGCTCTGACACCATGTTAAATTATGGTATGTTCTATGCTTAGAGCAGTTTACTTGTTTTTCTTATCATTATCCACAGATTGACAATCACATGTACATTAAGTAAAATGCAAATAGAACATCTAAACAATCAACAGAAGAAAAAAATCCAAGACAAGAGACACGAGATGTGGTGGCTAGCGAGGGACAAACCCCAATATGGGGAAACCCTTTGATCAAATCTTCTTTTATCTTCAATAATTCAGCAGAGATAAATAGTACAAAATCTGATTTATATTAGCAGCAACAAACCCTAAATAGCCCTAAACTAGGGCAATCAATATCTATCAGACCAGAGGCCAGATCACCTTGATTCTGGTGCCAAAAATTGCAGCCTTCTAAGGAGAATCAGCCACACCAAACTTGCAGTCAAACAGGAGTCCACGCTGGTCAAAGTTCCTTTCTGTAGCTTCAGCCCTAGAAATCTACATCCTCTTTTCCACACATGTGAGAGAGAGAGCCTTTCTGTGCAAGGGAGAGAAGAGACTCTTTTCTGCGCAGGAGAGAGAAAGATATGTGATGAGAAGTGAAGTGTGCAAATGAGGAGAATGCTCCTTGTATTTATATGCAAAACATTGGGGTTGAATAGACATGGTTGTTGGGCTTTTGAGCCTACATAAGTTGTTAGCCGACCTTGACAATTTGTCCATAATCAAGATAAATTCATATCTTTATAAATACTTGTCGAAATCGAATGATCTTTGGATCAATCCTAAACCTCTTAACGAGAGGAATCTAGGAAAAATATCAGCATTCATTAATAAGGTGACCCACATGAAGTTTGGCCCTAGTTTCCAATTTTAACAAGAAAGAGCAAACCGCTCTGATACCATTGATCTGAATTTAAACAGGGATGCAACAAATTACAGATATAACCATAAATACAGAGATGCAGCAAAAATAACACTTCATTTCATTAATATCAAATAATGAAATATGCTTACAAACAGAATGGAAATGAGACTAGCTTGGGCGATGGTAGCTTATCTCTGAGAAGGGATGTGGCGTCTACATGCCTCTGAACTGAGTTATAATGAGGCTCAAGGGCCTTTTTATTATTGAACAATAAGAGAAAACCCTAAACAATCAAAACCCTAACCCGAGGAGATGTAACACCAAGATTTTATGGGCTCTATTGGGGTTAGTTGGGCAACCAACTTCCCGGGGTCATAACTTGGTCATATTATCTATGTTTGACGCGCATGATACCTCGTTGGAAAGATCTCTCTAGGGACTACAACTAAAAACTTGATTCCTTTGAAATTGTTAAAAAAATATTGCCGAAAAACATCGTTTAAGGCCTCAAAATGGCTCCAGAAGTTTAAGGCCTCAAAATGGCTCAAAAATAGTAAATTGTGCTACAATTAAGGAAACTGAAAAAATAAATAAATAAAATAAAAAATAAAAACACAATGGTGAGGGTTCAAGTGGAATAGGCAGGTTACCACCAATATCCACCTGGATCAAAAGTATTGTTATTATTCACATTATTTTAGGGGAAATATTAGTCCAAATTTGGCTATTCGAATCCTTTAGAGGATTGTATAAATAAAATAGAGGCATTCTCTCTCATTCATCATCACTTGGATTGGATTAGTATCTCTTCAGAGATTTTCACACTTTTTGTTCGATAAACATTTTGGAGCTTTCTTGATGCACTATGATGTTTGTATTTTTTCTATTGTCTTTGGAGCTTCTTTCTAATGCGAAGTTGATGAATGGATATACTCTCTCTCTCATGTAAATCGAATTTTGATGTTATTCTTGTTATTTTACTGGTTTACTGCATGTTATGATTATCATTATTCTTGTATGGGTTAATCTATTTGCAAAATTCTTCTCGGAACCTTGAATAAGTGATTTAATGCATGCATTATACTTGAAGAGAGTGGATGAATGCTCCTAGAGGCACCTCTTAGGTTGAAAGGCCGTGAAACTTCATCTCTTTGGCAAATTTGAAGTATAAATCCCTATTGACCTAGTTGATGCCCTTGGAGAGGCCAGCAAAGATAAATTAGGTCTCCATAGCAGACAAAAACTCTTGATCTATGTGTATCTTGACTTCATTAAGAACAACCAATAAGGCACTCATCCTCGTATCCCTTTGGTGGTAAAATTTCCCTCTCTTTTCTACACTTTTCCCAATTCTAGGCCTAACCTGAGAAGGACTCCTAGGGAATCACACGAAATATTATTTAGCCATCCAAACACCTTGAAAATTGGTCCACAATTGTGTTGGTGTCTTCTCAAGGGGTCCTACAAATTTGAGCACAATCTGACGACGGAATCCTGAGATATTGCAAGCCCTAGCTCAAGGATCATTTCTCTACCTAGGCTGATTTTGGGTTAGTGCCCTCACATGGATCATGCATTCAAATTTCAAAATAAAAATAGTTATTTGATCTTATTATCTTCCCTAATTAGGTCAATCCCCTCTTTGGTCGATCAACTCCATACCCTTGACCTAGTTTTGGTCCACTTGGGTTCTATGTGGTCCCGCAACTTTATAACTCAAATTCCACAAGGACTGCATAGAATTCATTTCTCCATTAGGATCCTTAAGTCCAAGAAGCCCCTTGTCAAGGCATATCCTCCAACCCTAGGCCAAGGTATCCTCATAGCCCTTCTTAGAGATCCCATCACCTTGCTTTTCAAGAAAGTAAGTTATTTAATTGAGTCTCTCTTGTGAATATGATTTAAGAATCACTCCTTATCCGATCTTTGATCCATTCATCATTGTGATTCCTCTTATATCAGGTCTCCTCCCATCGGTGAAATTTTGTAAAGAGAAGGGAGCCTTAGCTGAGGTGACAATGGCCTATCACTCCATTGTTTCCCATTTACCTAACAGTTTCTCTATAGGATACCCTTCTAGGACCCCTGCTAATTTGAGAAGTAACATGTTAGCGCCGTTGTCGGGGACATGAGACGTGTGCCTTGTTTTCCTTATGACATTATTGATATATCATTTGGCGACTCCATTGGATGAATGAAGCCCTAGTTCTTCATTGAACCTCAATGTTAATGCTTGTACGGTGAAGCAAGCATCTATCAAGGCAATTTTAATCCACCTTGGTGACTCCATTTTATTCCTAATATGAAAAGTCAAGAAAAATGGCATGTTATCAAGAAGAAAGCACATGTGCCTCTCCATTTGAAAAACTTAATGATCAAGAAATGCAACAATGACAAGAAAGTTTGGACCAATATGTTGAGTTTTGTGAAGATTTGTTGGAAAACAACGATAAGGAATTCATGCTCAGGTTTCATGGGGCAACACAAAAACAACTCTACATAACAATATGTGCTTATGAGAAGGATCTTAGTCTTGTTTTTTGATATTCTAACTGATCAATCACAAAGCCCCATAAAATGTAATCAAATCGGTGATCAAGGTGACCTTAAAGAAGACAATGATGAAGACATTTAAGACGTAAATTTAAGGACTGAGAAGGTGCATGGCATGGATGAAATCTGTATTAAAGCCCATGAGGATGAACATGATGAAGTGGGGACTTTCATTCAAGAAGGTGTGCTTGAGGATAGGAATATTGTAGCTTCCTGTGAAGATGACATTTCTAATTTCTTGTTCATTAGTGATGGAAAATGGGATATGGGCAGCCATCATTTTAACAATGATGATATTTATGATACTGACATGGAAAATGAGGTTGAAATTGATTCTTCTTTTCTCTAGGACGTTACTCATAATGATATCCCTACTCACACCATCAAAAGGGAGGATTGTGGTTTTCCCTCACTTGAATAAGGTTTATTGGAAATGGCAGGGCCCATTTATGACACCAATGATGACACTGATGAAGGCCTTGTCTTCCCATCCCTTCCCCAGGATCTCGATAGAATAGCTACATTACCCCTAAGCCCACACCTTTCCCTTTCTCACATTAGCACCATCATTGATGATAATTTTTCCCCTCCTAGCTATGATGTTGAGGAAGAACCATCCATTAGTTGTATCTGTCCTCCTCCCTCATACCCTCAAGATTTTGAATATGGTCATCATGAGCAACCTTCATGTTGTGTCTCCCCTTGTCATCAGTGTCCCTTTACTCCCAGTCATGACCCTATTGTGGTCATAAAACATGACATTAATGATTGGGACCATAATAGGGATGATATGCCTGAAAATGTCATCCACCATAGATTTATGAGCTTAATTGTTGATATCTCTATATTTTGGTTGGAAGAAAGGATCCTGTGGAAAAAATTACATCCCTTGGCTCCCTCTTTCCCTGTGATACTCCATGCATGCTCACTTCATTTTCCCACCTTCTGCCCTTGTGACCTTCCATGCTATCATTCCTACACCTACCTTTGGATCTATTGCATGAGTGAGAATAAGGGTAGTTGCTTTCATATTGACTGGATGATATGTTGGTTACATTAGGTCTATGATTACACTTAGTATTTGGATAATATAACATGCATGTTAGGGTAGGATGCATTGCATGCTCATTTTCCCCATTAGAACTAACATTATATGATATTATCATGCTAGATTAGTTGCATTTATATTAAGATTGAATTTGAAATTTTATTTGAAATCCATTTACTAGTTGATTTTTAGTGGTCTAATACTAAGCATGGATGATCACAAGACACCACAAAAACATGTTGCCCCATGTGCTTGGTCTCTGATATGTGTAGGTAGCAGGTCTACAGTACCAATAGATTGTTGGTGTTCTCATGACCTCCTGTTTGAGTAGCTTCATGCACCTCTTTGAGAGCTCATGTTCTAGTTGGAGCTAGATGTTACCCACCACCTGTGGGTAGTGTATATAGGAGAAAATTTTTCTCCTAGATGGTCTTCAATTGGTAGCCAACAACCTCTTGTAGCCACTAGATAGCTCGATGTGCCATTATCTCCAGCACTTGATCCAACCATGTGGTCCCTCGCCCACTTGTTATGATTGTATGTTTGAAGGTGGGCCTCCTGACCATGAAGGTATGCCAACTTTTCATTGGTGTGGTTGAGTAACATTTCTTACTTGTCATCGGAACTTTTGGGCATGGATTGGTGGGTGGATTCGACAAAAAGGGTGGGCTAGGTCTGAATTTGTGGTTAGCCTTGTATCCTAGTTCTATGGGATCTCCATTACTGGCTACTAGCTTTAGGGTTTGCACTACTTGGAAAATCCTGACTTTGGTTGTGCGGTCCCTCTTCCCAAAATCACATACATCACCCCCTTCCATCATTTTAACCCTACTCATCTCTTTTCCCATATGGGTCCACATGTGTTCACTCGGTCCACATAGGGTTAGCCTCCCCCTCCCCTTGTCCACACCTTGGGTCGGGCCTGGAACGATGCCTAAAGGTTGATGCAGCTAAAAAGAAAGGAAAAAGCATAATTTGGCCACTGTCAACAGGAAATGTACCAAAAAATGCAAAAGATGGTCGGGACATACAAATTTAGCACATGGGAAAAAGCCAAAGATGAGCTCTACCCCTTATCCATGACCATCACCTTGGTTCCTATGGGACCTAGATGACCCCCCTCCATCATTAAGGAACCCATGATTGTCCCAACCCCTAGTGGGCAACGAACCACCCCACCTTAATGGGGTATCCACTGTGATATACTACACATCATGCTCTCATCCCCTGGAGCTCCGAGCAGTTATGAATAAAAAATAAATCAGAGGCAAAAGGCATATGAAGAAGGGTGGAAAAATAAAAGTCGAGGTAACTCATGTACCATGATTTTCTCCCTCCTACACTCACATACCCAGGTGTGGGCTTCCCTTATTATAGCTACCCTTGTGCCATGACATGTGGTCTGGATGAATCCCCTAATCCCCACTCTGTTCCATTACTATATTATTTTCCACCTACAACTTGAGAGATGTACCATGAACATGTCACCCCCTTTAAAGATTGAAACTGCCTAATAGGGTCCTTGATTAGCCCCTTATTTAGCTTGGAGACATCTATACATGCCAAACCTCACTATGGAAGAGCATGCCACCATGAAGTGCCTTGTTGATTCCATGACTTGTAAGCTTTTTTACCTAATTATTCTAGTAATTTGTTGTATTGGAGGGCAAGGGGACACATTGGATCTTATGCAAGATTACAGGTGGGTCCCATATTGGGCTTGGTCACCCTATAGAGGGTCCTAGCCCTCCATAGGGCTACATTGGAACTTGTAGGGTGAGTGTTGAAATCATAGGCCTCCATCATAGAAGAGAGTACTTCATGGATCCCCAACACCACTCATTGATTGCTCGTGTTCCACCTTTTGGATGATGATGATGCACCTAGTTCACCATGCCTAGCCAAATCCACACATGCACCATACACTTAGCAGTCCATAGGATGTCCCCTGTTGCATAAGGAGGGCTTATGTCATTATCCTAGCCATTACAGTTGGTCTACAGACATTTTTGATCCACTTGGAAACCCATGCGGATGTCTCTATGTCCCCACACCCACTTGAGAGCACCACAGGTTCTTTCTTGGAAAGAAAGGGGCCAACCCCTTGTCCACTATGTTTGAATTCCAATTTTATATCATGACACCATTAGGCCTCCTCAAAGGCCCAACAACTCACTATATTGATCAACCTGTCCTCTTGGGAGGCTTATTCTTTTTTTATTGAGCCATTTTTTTGGGCTTGTCACCAAAAGTATTGCTATTATGCACATCATTTTAGGGCATTATTGATCCAAATTAGGCAATTTCAATCCTTTAGAGGATTGTATAGATACAAGAGAGGAATTCTCTCTCATTCATCATCACTTGGATTGGATTAGTATCTCTTGCGAGATTTCCGCACTTTTTGTTGGGTAAAATTTTTGGAGCTTTCTTGATGCACTATGATGTTTGGATTTTTGATATTGTCTTTGGAGCTTCTTTCTAATGTGAAATTGATGAATGGATATACTCTCTCTCTCATGGAAGTCGAATTTTGATGTTATTCTTGTTATTTTACTCGTTTATTGCATGTTATGATTGTCATTATTCTTGTATGGGTTAAAGAAATGCGAAATTCTTCTGGGAACCTTGAATAAGTGGTTTAATGCATGTGTTGTACTTTAAGGGAGTGGGTGAATGTTCTTAGAGGCACCTCTTAGGTTGAAAAACCTCGAAACTTTATCTCTTTGGAAAATTTGGAGTATAAATCCCTATTGACCTAGTTGTTTCCCTTGGAGAGGATAGCAAAGATCAATTAGGGTTCCTTAGCACACGAAAATTATCTATCTATGTGTATCTTGACTCCATTAAGCCCAAGCAATAAGGCATTGATCCTCGTATCGCTTTGGTGGTCAAGTTTCCCTGTCTTTTCTTCACTTTTCCTAAGTCTAGGCCTAACCCAAAAGATCTCCTAGGGCATCACACGAAATATTTTGTAGCCATTCAAACACCTTAAAAATTGGTCCATAATCATGCTAGTGTCTTCTCAAGGGGTCCTCCAAATTTGAGCATAATCCAACAATAAAACACTGAGATAATGCAAGCCCTAGCTCAAGGATCATTTCTCTCCCTAGGTTGTTTTTGGGTTAGTGTCCTTATTTGGATCATTGCATTCAAATTTCAAAAGAAAAATAGTTATTTGATACTATTCTCTTCCCTAATTGGGCCAAGCCCTTGTTTAGTCAATCAACTCCATACCCTTGACCTAGTTTGGGTCTACATGTGTTCTCTTTGGTCTCACAACTTTATAGCTCAAATTCCACAAGGACTGCATAGAATCCATTTCTCCATAAGGATCCTTAAGTCTAGGAAGCCCCTTGTCAAGGCATATTCTCCAACCCTAGGCCAAGGTATCGTCAAAGCCCTTCTTAGAGATCCCATCACCTTGCTTCTCAAGCAAGTAATCTATTTAATTGAGTCTCTCTTGTGAATAAGATTTAAGAATCACTCCTTATCCGATCTTTGATCCATTCATCATTGTGATTCCTCTTATCCCAAAGCTCCTCCCATCAATGAATGTTTGTAAAGAGTAGGGAGCCTTATCTAAGGTGACATTGGACTATCGCTCCATTGTTTCCCCTTGACCTAGTAGTTTCTCTATAAGATGCCCTCCTAGGACCCTTGCTAGTTTGAGCAGTAATAGTCTTCTCACGTGTGCTTGCTTTATTAATCACCCCTTGGTTACATATTTGATGGTTAAGAAGCATCCTATCTCATTATGGTTTTGACATGCCTATTTTTATGGGATGTGCTACACCTTGTTCTTGGGTGAGGGTTCTAGTTCCCAAAGGGTTAAAGGATGGCGTTAAGAGGTAAATGTTTAATAATTTTGTTGGAACTTTCTAGTGACTTTTGCATGATGACCTTGTAATATTTTTTGCACTGGGAGGGGTGTTTTACATGGTCCTCTTACATTTATATTTTGTGGGGACATACTTGATGATTGAATGGGCTAGCATTTCAATTTTCCCCTTCTCTTGTGACGTTGATGTGGTTGAATGATGTGTTGTGGTAGTGAAATTTACCTCACTGGCATTTCCTTAGGTGATATGACTTAACATTGTAACATTTGTTAGTTATCACCTAGGTGGAAATATGTCTAATGATGTCAATACTCTTATGGATGTACTTTTTCTAAGTTCAATTTAGAGTGGGAAGGTACCAAATATATTTTTTATAAGTAAATATTTCTCCTAAGGTTTGGTGAGGTATATATCATGAATATAGTCCTTTAGTGTAGGTGGAATTTCAATTTTGTCATTATGTTGTTATCATGGTGGTCTTTTCTGTGAGATGTAATAGATTTCCATGATAGGACAGTTGTTGGAGCACGAAACCCCCCTTCCGCCCCCTCCCGTTGGCACACATGTTCACGTTCATTTAATCATCTGGCAACTTTTGGAATGTTGGACTATGGCTTTATTTGAGCATTAACATTTGTGCACACATGTTGAGGTTGATTTAACCATTTGATGGTTAATTTAATCTGTTTATTCACCTTTAAGATTAATTGCTTGAGCACCTTAATTCACTTAGTAGTCATTCATACTTTGAGGGGTTTATTTGGAGGAGATCTATGACTTTGATTGAGTGCTCCTTTCTTGGGCACAGTTTCCAAGGCTTAGATGACTATTTTATTATTGGAGAGGTTGGTACACTTCTCTAGGGTGCACTCTCTCGTGTGCACATGGTTTAGAGAAATCAATTAATGGTATTGGGAAACAACACATGGTTTTGGCATGAGCATAGATGAAGTCTAACCACCTTCACAGTGGTCCCTAGGGAACACTTCACTTGGATATATTTTATTATTATTTGTTGGGTGGTTGAAGTAGTTACATTGCACAATTTTCTAGGGTGCACCTCTCTTAGGTGTGCTCTCATTTATTGCATGGATATTTCAATTACACTTGTTACTTTTTTTTACCTTCATTTGAGAGGATCCTCACCTCTTTGACTTTGCACATATATTATTTTATTATAGGTGTTTATATAGGCATATTCTTGAGAGGTTTGTGGCATACTTGGAGGGCCACACCACACATTGCACGGTCTGGCTTGGTATTATTTATATTATTTGAGCATATACTTGGAGGACACACTCATGGAGATGGTATACTTAGTATTTTAGGGTTTGATCACTTCCTTTCTTGTGAAGTGCTTTATCTACTTGGCACTTTTCACATTCATCCATACAAATTGGTTGGATGCATTTGAATTTACACATGTGGATTGGTCGCATGCAACTATAGACCACTTGCTATTTTTGGATGGTTGTTGTAGAGCTTTCTCTTATGAAGGTTATTTTATTGTTTTATCACTCATGCACCTTGGAGGGAACACTTGATCACATCCTCCTAAGTTGAACACTATTTTATTATATGTTCCATCCATCCATTTTTTAAAGGGAGAATTCTTTGTGGCCCTATTGACCTAGTTATCATGTCTATTTTTAGTTGTACATCCTCTCTTAGAGACCTTTGATATAATCTCTTTCCTATTTTTGGATGAGGGTGAGTTCTTCTATGAGAGGTTTGTGTCCACACACTGAGATAGGTCAACCATGGATTTAAGAAGGTTCTAACTACATTTTATATACATTTTATATTTGTTTCATTTTTCATGTATTTAGTTAGCAAATTATATTTTTTTATTCTATGAGAGAAGAGACTTCTATAAAGAGGACATGTCTTTCCATTTGATGGTTGTTGGAAAGATGGAGATTGAGAAGCTCTCCCCTTGAACTTCATTTGTACCAACATTGATAACATTGTGGATTTTTTAGCAATGTGCCGAAAATTCATAATTTTTTGACCAACTGACTTTTCAACTTGAAGAAGTCACGATTTTTTCCCTAAAAAATCTTGCAGCTAACTAAAAAATTGCATTTTTTTTCAATTTATCACATCATTTACTAAAAAATAAGTGTTAAGTCATAATGCCTTTTTTTTGTCATTTCACTCAAGAAGTTGGAGCTATGAGGAAATTTGGAGTGTAGTTGAGAGTTATTGCACAATGTTACAAGGGATTCCAAGTGTTGGACAAGTGGATTTGCCCAAGCCCTATTAATGCTATGTAATTAATGTTAATATCAATTTCTTAAATTAAAAGGATGAAAATGTCATTTGCATCCCCTTGCTTAAATTTTTAACATTATCATTAATTGTTTCAAGATTTTTGGGAGTTCCAACCTCATTGGATTTCATATGGAGAAAATAGAATTTTAGATCCCACTCAAAATCCAACAGACTCTACAGTTTTCAGGGAACTAGCATTTAACCAAAAGCACCAAGCCCTATATATATCTCTCAATGTTGGTGGCACTGAGTGATTTTTGAACTCCTTTATCGTGACCCTAGTAAAAATGTACACATCACTCAAACAAAATCTTGATTTGATATGTAAATATTTTCTATGATATTTTAAAGATTAGAGAGTGATATTCAAGATGAAGATGCCAATACAGGTAATGATTTTGAGGATATGTATTTATTTGTTGTAGCATGAGTTTTTTGGACTCTAGAAGCCATTTAGAGCCTCTTTATTGATGTATTTTTGTTCAGAGGTGGATTATACTTGGTGCTATTTTAGTTATATGCACCAGTTATATAATTGAATTTGTAGCATCATCAAGTAAAATTGTAAATGTTTTAGTTTCTAAATTCTAAATTCTAAATGTCAGACACATATATTTTTGTGTCTACCATGTCTAATGTCATTGTGTCAATTGACTTAAGTTTTAGGGTAACATTAACGTAGACAAGTCATTAATTTTTTAATTATTGTGATAATTATTAGAATTATTGTGATAATTTCAAAACGTCAAATTATCATGATAAATATAGGTAATAATATCACCATGTCTGAATTGGTGGTATTATCATAGTAAGTGTAACATTGACTAAAAGCCTTGAAGAGTAATTGAGTTAAGAAACAAAATAAAGCTATATACAATATCATTAAAGGTAAGAGCATGTTAAAAAAAAGATATTCATCATCAACCACCTTTACATCATAAATTCTACAAATTCATTGACCCTCCGGCTAAATATTAAGAGAATAGAAAAGCAGGGAAAAGATAAAAATATATCCAATCCCTTAATTCTCCACTCAAGTCCTTGATTGGACAATTATCAAGGTTCAAGACTCAATATCGACTTTAATGTATCATTTTTAATTTGGCATCCACTACATCATATCTATTAGTGTTTTCTCCCTATTTCTTTGCTAGTGTGTTTATCTGATGTTGTTGCTACTTTATATGTTTAAAATGTTGAAAAAAATGAATATATTTTGTATTTTTTAATGTTTTCCATGGTTTTCCAATTTTATCACTTGTGTTTCAAAGAAGATGTTTTCTGAACACTAACCAGTTTTTTGCCAATGCAAACGTTATCAACATTGATTTGCACATCATATACTTGGAGCTTGGATGGAGGATTAGAGATATAATACCATTTTCATGTGAAGCTTTCATCATTCATTTCATTTTCATACATTGATTTTTGTAGTAAGAAACCCTTGCAGCATGTTACAAATGCCTTGCAAGGAACAACGTTTCATTTAGATAAAGTAATGTGAGGATTTGGTCCCTTTTATTGCTATTGTTGTTATGTTAGCCTAATATCTAATAAACCTAATTTTTGTTAGATTATCTTTCATAACAACACTTAAGAATAACACCCTTAGCCTTCCAAGGTAATTTTTTGCTATAAACTTTGGCAATTTAAGATTGGTTCGTGGCATACAACACAACCTTAATCGCCTTACATCTTCGTGCACTCACCCTCTTTGGTCTATGCTTCCTTAATTCCATTTTCCCAAGGTATGATTGGGCACTTGGGGTCTATATCTTCACCTTTCATGCTCACACCATTCATTCTTCCTCTTGTACTACTACCACTCATTCCACTTAGGCAAACTCCTCAATATATTGTGAAAATTCAAGAATCTCACCATAATCACCTACTGCAACAACTGATTAAACTTCTCCTATTTGTTAAAATGTTGAAACAAATTATTTATTGTTTCCTACAACAAATATTGAATCTAACACAATGTAACCTCACTTAATTAATTAATTTTCCCAAAACAAGAACAGAACAAATAGAGAAAGATGCACAAGTGACACGGTTTTTTTGCACAAATGTCCCTAGAAAAACCCAATGCAAGAAAACCGATATAGGAACTAAGGGTTTAATACTATTAAGCAGTAGTTTCTGAATACAACTTTGGATGCCCTTTCAGCAATCTAGTTACAGAGAAAATAAACTGGCAAAAAAACTTAGTGAGATTAACTCACTCTACCCGGCAATTATGGCTGCTCCGAGGAGTTTCCAACCCTCTGGAGGAGTTTCCAACCCTCCCGACACAGAAATATCAGCTCCCTGGTAGATTTCAAATTTTTGCACTGGAAGACTGTGATGCCTCTGCGTGAGCCCTTCTGGCTCTGTGTCAGCTCTATGAGGGCCCTTCTGGCCAAGCGTCAACCCTTCCTAGGTCTGCGCTGCCTCCTCCTGGTGTCTCTCTGCCTCTCTGTCATTGATCGTAGGCCCTGGAAAAGATACTCCAACCCAACTATCCTTGCCCCTCACTTCAAAAGCTCACTATTGAAAATCTCCTGGCAACTGCTCTGCTTCATAAAATTGATTCTTTGAACTCTCTCTGTGTATTTTCCAAGTGACCCTCAAACCTCCTTAAATAATCTCCCCATTGATATTCAACGGCCCATATTAGAAGCTAATCAATGGCTAAGATCATTTTTGCTTGATCTTCGTCTTCTTCTAGAAGTTACACCCACAGTTTATATTAATACCCTTTAATTATTTTATTTTCCTAAGTTTAGACTTAAGGTCCTATTAAAAATAATTAATTATTTTAATACAACTGTTTCTGGGTGGAATTTCCCAAAACGATTTTTGGATTCTTTGGAATACAAGTGCCTAAGCCTCCCTGCAGAATTTGAGACTTAGAGCACATCTGATGCTACCAAAAATCAACACTCCCGCTTAGCGAGCAATGTGCTCTAGTAATGCCTCCAACTTACGCATCACATTGTTTTGTAACATCTCGCTCTGCGTTGTTGATGACATGTTGTCTACCAACCTCTATGCAAATGTTACATCTGTACTTTTGTTGGCCTTGCCACTGTTAGCATTGCATATGTATTGCAGCTCCCTCTGAGTTTCTACATCCGTGTTGTTGATGGCAATGCCACTGCAAACAGTTGTTGCTACTCCATTGGCAACGGAAAAACATCCCAAATCACTGAACTAATTGTGTTCAGTATGATACCACGTGAATGTTTGAGCATAACTACTGCTAGTCTCTGTGTTGATCCTCTAAATCTATTGCATTGTTGTTGATTCTGTTTTGCGTCATCTACATTGTTGTCAACTCTGCGCTATGCTGCTCAAACCCTGGTGCTCCTAGCCACTGCAACTGTCACTCCGACACTCCTCGGCATCATCCAACACTAGTCCATCCTAATACCTCTGATCTGGGCTCCCATAGCAAGGAATTGATCCGAGAGGTGGGCTCCTCAAGGATCCTGCCCATCTGTAGCTCTTTCGAACTACAACTCCAAATCAGCCCACCTCCCTCCTGGAGTTATTTCGGTTGTCATGACAAACTCCTCTTCCTCGATCTTCGCAGGCGCAACCTTCAAATCGTGTTTCTCATATTTTTCCTTCTTCTTGAGAAGACACTATGTAGCGTAGTGACCCATCTCACCACACCTTAAACACTTGATCTTTGATACGTCTTTCTTACGTCTTCATTGCTCATGTTGTCCCTTCGATGCAAGGGCTACATTCTCCTCCTCCTTGGGCTTTGACCCACTGTTGTTGCTTCCGTCAAGTTTAACCTTGACTAAGTCTCTCCTCAGCGCCTCTTGTTTAGAGTTGCCCACATCTCATCCCAATTCGGTAAAGCTACTCTGCCTAGGATGCTCTGGACAAAGACTTGTCACCCATCTGAGACAGAATTGAGGGCCAGTCTAACCAACTCTGAATCTTGAGGTGTATGCCCCACAACAGACAATTCATCACAGGTCCCCTGAAGCTTCATGAAGAATGGATCCACACGCTTCCCCTTCTGCATCTGAGCAAATCTCAACTTCTGTTTAAAGTACATCTTTTGCTACTCGGAAGATCCCTGATATAATGTAGATAATGCGTCTCACATCTCCTTAGCAGTCCCTTTGCTAGTGATGTGATAGACCACATGATCCTTCACTCCATCGAGGATCATCCTTTTTGCCTTCGCCATTTCGGCCTTGTATTTCTTCAACGGATCTGCATCTGCAAGCACAACCACCATGTTGTCAACATATGTCTTGAGGGCGTGCTCATCTAGAAGGAATGACATCCTTGCCTTCCAGATGACATAGTTGGATGCTCTGTCCAACCTATCTTGATCCCTCAAGCCACTGGTTGCCATCTCTGCCACAAATAGAAAGTCGAATGACCTCTCCACTCCTCTGCGTTGTTGTTGGGCTAACCTACGCACTCCCTACTGGAGCTAGTAAAACTACTGCCCCTTGTTGCTATTTAGCTCGTGAGAATCCAAATTCCTTGGCTAGGAATTCTCTAAGGAAGAAATTCCCTTAATCGTGATCCTTCCTTCTCTTCTGACATCTTTTAGCCCAACAAAACGGTCTGCAGAAAAGACTGCGTCCCACCAACTTTCCTCACGCTAAGGCTTCTGTATTGCTCCCTCTACCTCGGCAAAAACTCAATCTGGAAGCCCTTCTCTTCGTCGACTCACTCGGAGAGAGACTACCTCGAAATTTCAGCCCTCCGACTAGAACTGCACAAACCCTCTAGAGTTTCAAACTGCTACTTCCTACAACTTTTTCAAATTCCCTCTTCTGCTCAGCACTGAGTCTCATCTCCCAAACAGATTTCGGATTTCTGCACTAGAAGACTATGTTTCCTCTGCGTGAACCCTTCTCACTCTACATCAGCGCTACGTGGGCCCTTCTGGCCCAACGTCAACCCCTCCTGGGTCTGCACTGCCTCCTCCTAGTGTCTCTGTGTTGTCGATCCTTAGTCCTAGAGAAGATACTCCAACCCAACTATCCCTGCCCCTCACTGCAAAAGCTCACTATCGAAAATCTTACGGCAACTGCTCTGCTTCAGAAAATCGATTCTCTGAACTCTCTCTATGTATTTTCTGAGTGACCCTCAAGCCTCCTTAAATAATCTCCCCATTGACATTCAACAGCCTAGATTAGAAGCTACTCAATGGCTAAGTTCATTTCAACTTGATCCTCTTCTTTTAGAAGTTACACCCACAGTTTATATTAATACCCTTTAATTATTTTATTTTCCTAAGTTTAGACTTAAGGTCCCATTAAAAATAATTAATTATTTTAATACAACTGTTTCAGGGTGGAATTTCCCAAAACGATTTCTGGATTCTTTGGAATACATGTGCCTAAGCCTCCTTGCAAAATTTGAGACTTAGAGCACATCTGGTGCTACCAGAAATCAACACTTCCTCTTAGAGAGGAATGTGCTCTAGTAATGCCTCCAACTAAAGCATCACATTGTTTTGTAACATCTCCCTCTACATTGTTGATGTCTGACATGTTTTCTACCAACATCTATGCAAATGTTGCATCTGTACTATCGAAAATCTCCCGGCAACTGCTCTATTTCGTGAAATTGATTCTCTGAACTCTCTTTGTGTATTTTCCAAGTGACCCTCAAGCCTCCTTAAATAATCTCCTCGTTGACATTCAACAACCCAGATTAGAAGTTAATCAATGACTAAGATCATTTCTGCTTGATCCTCGTCTTCTTCTAACAGTTACACCCACAGTTTATATTAATACCCCAGACTTAGGTTCCCATTAAAAATAATTAATTATTTTAATGCAACTATTTTTGGGTGGAATTTCCCAAAACGATGTCTAGGTTCTTTGGCATACATGTGCCGAAGCCCCCTGGCAAAATTTAAGACTTAGAGCACTTCTAATGCTACCAGAAATCAACATATATTACCTTATGCATCCACTCTATAGCCTTAGCAACCCTATCCCTAGAGAAGCCCCCCTTGAGTTGGAGAACAACAAACCAAAAGTGAGAGAAAGAGCTATTGTGATAAACAATGGGTAGCCTTCCTAGACTGCACAAAACATACCCTTTAATGCTTGGGACTTTACATCATATGGGGGTGCTAGATTTTATTGTCACACAACCCATTAATGAAGTTTTCAAGAGCAAGGGGCTTATCTAGCATCATTAGAATCTCCATATTATTTCAAGAATTCAGCTATAGGACAATTACGCATATTTCTATAATGATTTCCACCTATGGGTGACCATGTTACTAGAAAACTCATAGACTATATTAACAAGACACACACGAGATATTCATCTAAGTTTTCCATCAAAGTAAAATAAAAAATCTCAAAGCTTCACACAAATTTCTTTTGCAAAACAATTAGCTATATGAGTTTTCTAATACATATATATTGCATTATGATTTATTACAAACAAGTGCCCATTTATTCATCAATCCTACATAAAATTCACAATGCTTTCAACCATAAGCAACATATGATTATTTTCATAACATGATAAGAAATTTATGTACAATGAAGAGGTATTTATTTATTTTCATAAGTTAAATACCCAACAACTAATAGAATACAAATTTTCCACCCAACCAAATTTTCCTCCATAGATGCCACCTCCTACCAAGGCTATGATATCACAAGGACAAAAAAGCAATGCAAAACCCTCAAGTTAACCTTCCTATCCCCAAAAGCAATAAAGGATCAACCACACAACCCACGGCAAAGTCGTTCAATGAAACCAATTTCTAGCGCTCACAATCCCTGCCCCGCATAGCACAAGGAGGATACTTCATTCTCTGCTCAATAGCCCCTCAAAAGTTCTCCACAGTGCTCTTTAGTGTGTGCATAGAAAGTGCCAAACTGCTATTTATTTCAAATTAAACTACAGCAGAATTTATCTCGGTTCTTGGGCATTTCTATGATAACATTCTTCAAGGATTCTAATGGTCTCTCTTTGGTTTCTATTGGTGCACATCAATCCCTTCCTCTTTCTCTATGGCTTCATCTTCCTTCTCCTATTCCCTACTAGCTCGCATGGCTTTCTTTCATGGGCTAATCAGTGCCATAGTATGGCAGCTCCCTTTTTCCAAGGTAAACACTTTTTTCCTCTTCTCTAAAACTTTCAAACATAATCTTCTGTTTTCCTATTCAAATTTTCTCTCGTAATCCAAATTCTTCAGTTCCAATAATGTGGGGACAAATTTCCCAAATTGTACAAGTGGTTGCCTAGATTAAGATGGTTAGGACCACCTCTCCCAAATTAGACTATAGGTTATTCTCGATATCAAAATTGTAAAAGAGTGAAGGGTTAGGGTAACGGCAAGGTGGGTAGGGTAAGTAGACAGAAAATAGAGATAGCTAGGCATACAGATATTCCTTTGGACCGCTTCCCCTCTTTGGTATCATAGCCGTTTTAGGTGCTCATTAATTTCAATGTCAAGGTTTACAAGTATTTAATATCACCATGGCATGTCTACCTCTTGGTGTGAATAAGGCATAGTGATGAAACACCTACATATACAGAATGCAACACATTTAACATATACAAAATTAAGTTGAGGTCATCCGAACTGGGGAATTACATAATGTTGAGCTGGAAAAAAAGTTACGTCTGTAGAGGAAGACAAGAATGGTGCTACCATGTCATCTGTGTGCAATTTCTGAGCAGTTTTCAATTTGTTATGATGAGACTCTGTTTGGAGATGGCTTATGTATTTGCTGGGTACATATTTATGATACTTGGAATATGCTGCTATTATTTATTCTGATGTTTTGAACGGGGAGAGCATCTTAAGATGCAGTAAGTGGGTCATTCTTTTCATGTTTTTTTGAATGAGTACTTTATGCATGAACTGTCTCACAGGTTACAAATTTTCAGAGATTCAATGAATGTGATAAATGGGATAAAGGAGGAAGAAAATTATATTAAGAATTATATTTCCAATGTTTTCAGTTATTTTTCATTTAATCATATTTACAGAGAAAGGAATACTATTCTGGAAGACATATATAATACATGATTTCTCAAAAGCTGATTTCTGGAAGACATGTATGATTTCTCAAAAGCTGGAACATATACAATACATGGTCAATGGTTCATGCTGGAAGACACGGAGGGTCAGATCTCCTACCATTTTCATCCGCCTTTAAATGAAGAATCCCAAGTTTGGATACTTTTGCTAAGCTCTGAATAAATAATCTTTGTTGGAATACCTGCTCTGTTTCTGTTTGGGTTTTCTAATGTGTGTTAGTTGTTTTTAGCAGGATTTGTCCCCTGTGGATGGCTGAGGAATATCTCTGAATTTGAGAATCTGGGACTCCATATTTTTTGCGATGCTCAATATTTTCTATGTGTATAATTGATGGCAGGGATTTTGGTAGTGTTTTGCTATGATTCCCTTGGGATGGTACAGTCCATAAACCTCCACTATGAGTCCTTAAAAATGATGATGTTGAGAATAATTTCTAGATGCTATAGGTAGATAGACTGGATACAGAAGTTTATTTTATTATAAATGTAATTTCCATTCTCTCAGTGAATAGAAATGGTGATAAAAGCTGACTTCAAAATGGACCAAGGTGACAGCTGAAACAAGGCTTCTTATACAAACTGGTACAAGCATGAAGTGAAAAATGTACGAGAGAGCGAAATCCCCTAAAACTAAAAATTGCTTTTATAATATAATTGTCTGGGAATGGTACAGTCCATACACTTGGAACTATATTACTGGTCATACTGAGTGTCTGTAGATTTATGTTCCAACGAGACTCTGGGATGGGGCACATGGGATGGGAAAAGGGTGCATGGAAAAATACAGGGGTTGTGGAGTATGTTCAAATTTAGGGGGACAGATTCATGAATTAAATAATGAAATACATATAATCATTATTTATTTATACAACACGAGATTCAATAATGAAATAGATGGATCCAAATTTATTATTCTAGAATCTATATTGATTTAAAAATTAAATTCATCAACCATCATACTAGATCTTAAAGTGACTTAAAATTTAAATTCATCATTCATAATTTTAAAATCTAATTAGTACTAAGCAAAATAGAGTCTAGTCATTCATAATTTTAAAATCTAATTAGTACTAAGCAAAATAGAGTCTAGACTATAGTAGATACTGAAATCTGAAAACTGGAATAAAAAATTGATATAACTCGAACTCAAGAACAGTAGAGAGTGACAAAAAATTGATATAACTCGAACTCAAGAACAGTAGAGAGTGACAAGTCAAAGAACCAGTCTAAGGTCATCAATATTTAGAGTCGAGACTCAAAAGTTAAACTGAAAATTAAAAATGGACAATGAGTATTGAAGGAGAGTCATGGGGGAGAGGATACAATTAACTGGTAAGTCAGATAGCGCCACGGGGTAAACAAGTATAGGTAAGCTTGGCAAGTGGAATGAGTGAGTTAAGGATTGTAAGTTAGTTTAGGTTTTGATATTTATTTTGTATTTCCCTTTTTAGTTTTAATTTTATTTATTTATTTTTATAATTTTCTTTTTAAATTTCCAGAGTTATTAAACAAAATTGAAGGGGATGTGTTCCTCCTCAAAAGGGGTGCTTTTGGGCTTGGTGTTTTTGATTAAATGCTAATTCAGATTCTCATACGTGATAGAATCCAATGGAACATCGCAATCCCCCCAATCTCAAAAACTGTTAAGTTTGATGGATTTTGAGTGGATCTAAAATTTTACTTTCTCCATATGATCCAATGAGGTCAAACACACTCTCAAACATCCCTAGTCAATCAATGATAATGTTAAAAAATTTAAGTAAAAAGATGAAAATAAAAAATAAAAGAGAATGTCATCCCTGCATCTCCCCAAAAGAGAGACATAGGGAAACATTTCCCCAAATGTCCTCATCCCAGGTGCGTAGGAAACATGAAGAGCATGCACCCCACGTTGGGGGACACATCCTTGTCAAACACTGATGTAGATGCCATCAAAGTATCTGAAAAATTATTTTGTTTTGCTTATTCAAATAAAATTACAGTTTTTTTGTGCCAGATACAAAAAGTATCGACCATCTACGAGAAAATGATGCTGTTGAGAGATTTTTTTCTAGATAACTTAAGTATTTAGACTGGTTACAGCCTAAAGTTGTACGAGAAAATGATGCTGTTGAGAGATTTTTTTCTAGAAAACCTTAAGTATTTAGACTGGTTACAGCTTACAGTGGTCTTTCTTCATAACTTCCTTCTGAAAAGTGCAGAATGTACCTTATAAATATAATTTGCATTCTCTTGATGAATAGAAATGGTGATTTTTTTATTTGGAAAAACAAAAAATAAGGGCAGGATTCAACATGGACCAAGGTGACCGGAAAAACAAAGTTCTTATACAAACTGATACAAGCATGCCGAAGCTGTCTTTCTTCATAACTTCCTTCTGAAAAGTGCAGAATGCACCTTATAAATATAATTTGCATTCTCTTGATGAATAGAAATGGTGATTTTTTTATTTGGAAAAACAAAAAATAAGGGCAGGATTCAACATGGACCAAGGTGACCGGAAAAACAAAGTTCTTATACAAACTGATACAAGCATGCCGTGGAAGAGAGTGTATGAGAGATTGAAATCCCCAAAAACTATAATTGTTTTTGTAATATACATGAATAAAAATTATAATATGGGTTTGTCATAACATTAGAGATTGAAGAAAAACACAGATCTTAGTTTACTATAAACATAAACTCCTCGACAAAAAATAATTTTCCTCGCATGAGAACAGCTAAAAAAGCCAGAGTCTAAGATAGACAATAAAATAAATTCCCTACGTCTCACCAATGAGACCAAAAAATTATTGGGTGCTAACTCAGGACACCAACAGAAGGCAAGTATCCACATATAACTCAGCATAACAACCCCCTATAATGATTATTAGTCCATCTATTACAAAATATGTGTGCACTTTGCTAGCTACAACCAAGTCCAAGGAGTCAGACTGGTCGTTCTAGCTGCCTATGCCAAATTCAACTACAGCATAGCTGCTCCCTACGTACAACTAAATAGGGTAACGATTCAAGAACCTTGTTGACTACAACCCAAACCGAGAATCGCTTCCTAACTAAAACCAGAAAGACCTTAAGAACCAAGCCCTGTTTGCCATCCAAACCAATAGGGATAGCAATGATGACAATGAGGAGAAAATGGAAAGGTGAGTTAGAGGAAGATGTAAGAGAATTAAAATGTCCATGGAAAATTGATTCTCCCATGAGCTAACTGAAGGTGGTAATCTTTGATGCATAAAATTTAGACCCCTTTTCTAACACAAAGAAGCAGAACAAAGTATTCACATTATGATAAGCATACCCTCATGTCTGATGGGGAATTATCATTTAAGTATCCACTTTACACAATTAGTGTGTAACTGTTTAAGTCAAGATTTTTGAATTTTCAAGTGCATGGTTACCACATTTACATGTGCCAAAATCCGGTTCTTACAAACAAAAGTTAAATACAGTCCTCAATTATCTTTTAAAAAATCTCCTCAAATAGACTTGCACCAAAAAGATACAAGTGTGTAATCTACTTTAATTTGTAGTCTCCTTCAGATATAATGTAGCTACTAGCAACTGCAAAGCCCTGGCAACAAATTCTAAGCTATCTATTTAAGTTAAATATATTCTGTCTTTACAACATCCTTTATCCTTATTAGTGAAACAAATGCTAACTATCAAACACTCATGTCAGTAAAGTTCTGCATTTTCTTATCAGAAAAACAGATATTTCCATTCTAATGGTATTTCGCGCTATTAAGGTTGGTAGCGAAAGAAAAACTGTGATCTATGCAGCACAACAAATCGAAGACAGTCAAATATAATAACCCATTTGTTATTTTGTCGTTGTGTGAACAAAACCCACATTATAGCTCGAACTCATCATCTGCAAGTACCTCTTCAGCGGCAGCCTCCTCCTCATCATCATCCAATCTGAAATAAGGATTGTGTGACTCAGGCCTGAATCTGTAGCCTGTGAAAATATAGAAGGCGAATGTAGCCAGCTCTGCCGTCAAATCACAGGTCCACGAATACTGGTAGGATACAATTGTTCTTAGGGCAAGCACAACTATCCGAGTAAAATATATGTAACTAACTACTATAGTGTAATATTGACGAAATAGAGTGAGCTTCACTAAGCTTCTAGCCGCCTTGCCATCAGTAAGGGCAGCTTCTCGAAGATGCTTGATGGACCAAATTATAGGGAAAAGAACAGCACAGCAACAGATTACATCCAAAAGTAGCAACAATTGAATCCAAGTAGCCCAATACTTTCTTGCCGGACCCGTCTCATCTATCAAAACTGCTACAATGTTAGCAAATACCTGAAGGGGAATCACTATCATGAGAACTTTCTTTTCTTTTTCCTGTAAAAAGGGTTTCAGAATGGACCATCCCGTGCCAATGAGAACGATTACGGTAAAAAGCATCACTCCCTTCACGAAACTAAATCCATAAAATGCAATATCCCATCCATGGGCAGTTCCAGTTCTCTTTGTATAGTATTTATCCTCTGCCTCGGCGAGTAAATCAAGTGCCTTCAAGAGAACCAAAATACCCATGAGAATATGGATCCTGTGAACAAACTCCTTCTTCTTCCAGCATACATAGGACCACACCCCAAAAAGAGCCAGATATAATAAGAAAAACACATAAAAAAGACCGGGAAGCTGGGTTTGACCTATTGATAAGTAATCCTTTCTACCGCTTCTATCTAAATTATACATGGCCGTTCTCACATTCATCGAAACTCGAACTGAAGGCAAACAATTGGCAAACTTGAGATTATAGTCATCTGCACCTGGTGCATGAAAAGACTTGTTGACCATCCCACTCGACGGATCAATTTCCTGAAAGGTGAAGACTGAAATGATGAGAGGGTTCTGCAGCACGCAGCGTGCATCAGACTCACCCAACTCAGAGTACTCAATCAATACCTGAACCCAATTTTCTTCTGTAACTAAAAAGAATCCCATGAGAGAAAGCTGCTCACTATTAGAGATTTCAGCAGGATAGGATATGTTGGTGAGTATGATGTCCAGGTACCCATTGTGGGTGAAACCAAATTTCTCAAATTCAATCACAGACCTACTGTCTGCCTCTATTGGTGTGTGCTTGATCTCTGCATATGATGATGGCATAAAAAATGCTAAAAGGGATACCAGTATTGCAAAAGCTAAAACTGTAGAATAACCCATCTAGGAAGAAACTGTTTTTTCACAAACTCAAGCAAAAGCATAGAGGGGATGAGGGGGAGTAGGTCCACGAGCTGATAGATATATATAACAATAACCAATTAACTATATATCAAACCTGATACCAAATGGCCCTTATAGAAGCGCTCTGCAATCAATTATAACAAACGGCCTTCTCAGACTCCAGAACAGAGATGCCATGCCGCTGCCATGAAACCCCTAATCGCACGCATACATTAAAATTGAGAACTGAGACAAGAACCTTCAATTGCAGTTGAAATTGGAGTTGTATCCAGGGGACGCTGACTTCAACTAAGAGTAAAACTGGATCAATATCCCGCTACTTCTTTCGTTAATAGTTTCGGGAAAGTAGTGTAACTTATAATGAAAGGAAGAGGAGGATCGCGGATCGGTAGAACCTCTGCATCAATCATAGGTGAGCTTTGCGACTCATGTCACCCGTGATGCCCACATCCTTAAGGTTGACTCTATCTTTCACCTAAAATGTCATGTCCAAAGCTCCTAATTTAACGCAGTATGCTCTGGGTCAAACAACTTAAATTAATGATTATTAGTACCTTAAAAACTCATTCATCGAAAGGTGATGATAATAATACCATTTATACCGTAACTAATGATATTATTATTTAATGATTTTTTTTGAAGATGGCAAAACCTATCAAATTTAGGAGTCAATATTATTATTTAATGATACCAATATTATCAATGGCATTATTATTTAATTGAGTAATTAAAAATAATAGTTTATTTTTTTCATGAAAAATGTAGTAATTTTATAAAGAACAAAACTATATTTTTGTATATACGGAATGTATTTTGGAGATAAGTTTTTTCTGGTATTGAGTTAAAAATAATAATTAATAAAAAATTATGTTAAAAGTTGATCGAAGTTAAGTGAAAAAGTCACTTAATTTTTTTATTTTTTTTGTTATTCCTTAGAGGGTGGTTCAATAATAACCATAGTCAACACACTTCCTAAGTGTTTGTTGAGGTTTTTTTGTTTCAATCCGAACTCTTATATAGATGTGCTCTTTTTATGCCTATAATCTGATCAAATGCATGTATCTCAACTAAGTTAGCACCCTTCTAAACAAGGATTGCAATCCTAGATTGAGCCACAACATCTCCTTCTACTTGGTTGCCATTTTGAGCTTGAGCATCCGCTTCAGCTTGGGCTAGTTGGCTTTCCATGATTTCTTCTTCTCCTTCTTCAGAGAGGTGTGGGTCTGATCCCTTCCATCCTTTCCGCTTATGGCCTTGCCTCCCTTTCTTTTTTGGATTCTTTTTTGTCTATGGGCATGTGTGTACAAGTGTCTTGTTTGGAAGCATGTTCAACATCCAAATGTCATATTCTCCTAATCTAATACTTGGGTCTACTAGAAGTTTTTATATTTCATTTGAATATGGTCAAGTAGGCCTTTGCTAGGGTCTATCTCTACACAAATTATGGTAGAAGAAAATAGACCTTTTTCAGTTATTTCATGGTCCATTTTTTTGAATTTCCCGAGAGTATTTCCAATATCCTCTAGGACCTTGCGATGCCATAAAGAGAGAGGGAGAATTGGGAGTCTCTCCAATATCGGCATTGTTGATACCACCATAGTTGTGGCATTAATTATGGGAACCATGGCATAATGAAGAGCCTAACGCTACCCCAAAACCATGGTCCTTAGTTCAAAACAAAATCCAAATCTTTCTATTTATCAAATTGAACAATGAAGAAGCCTTTGGAACATAAATACATGTCATAGTTTGGTGTCCAAGAAGGAAAAATCCATTGTTATAATGTTTCAGGCTTAGGCCAAAAGCCATTAAACCTACAAATAGCAGCCTTAGATTGGAAGGTAGAAAAGGAAGAGTTTACCTCTTGAAGATTTACTTCCAAAGTTGGTGCTTGTTCCATTTGCTCTATAATGTAGGGTCCTGAATTGTTTTGGATCTGAGGTCTTGAGATGTTTTGAGGTTGTTCAGAAGGGAGGAGAGTCTTTTCTTTTGCCACATCCTAATAGAAAACTACTCGATTAGGTGTTCCGGATCTTGGAGCTCCACCACGCAACCTTAGATTTAGAACTATGGTTGAATTCCTGATGTTGTAGTAGTCTTTTATCTGTGAAGAGTCCTAGAGCGGGTTCCCTTCATATTTTAAACTTTGAATCTTTACAGGGATGTTCCACTTGTTCTCTATACTCTGGTTCAGACTACTGACATAGTTTTAGCTTCTTGTCTAGTTAAAGGATGTTATATAACCAGCTGACAAAATAGAATAAGAGATAGATCAACGACTTCAAAATTAGCCTCTTTGAGCGGGAAACCTCCTTTACATTACACAAATGAAAAAGTATTGGATGTTACAAATGGCCAGACCTCCTTTCTATATATAGGAGACTAAGGGGTCACAGTATAAACAAAGCCTACATAACAATAATATTATAAGGGCAAAATGATAACAATAGTGGGCTTCTATGGGTATTCGCACTACCTATACATAAGCGACAAAGTAGCTGGTCTGGTGAGCACAATCTGGTGAAGTCTTAGCCTTCCGAGAGGTTAGGGGTTCGATTCTCCCTAACCCCCAAAATTTTGGGATTGCATGCCAATATTGGGCAAATCCGGGCTACCACGTGTCAGCGCCGGATTGGCCCATGTGAACCAATCAAAAACTGCCACATCACCTTCTCTGTTGACGTCATCAAAAACATGTGGCACATTCCCGAGATGACACATGTCCTGGTGACGTAAGCGTTGACTATTGACATTTTGACTTTGACTTTGACTTTCCTTTGACTTTGACATTTTTGACTTTTTCCCTTAGTTTGCCTTGAAACTTTGACTGACTTTAACTTCTTCATCCGAACTCGGATTTTCATGTTGTTTGCACCGTTGGAATCGTCTTGACGAACACTTCAACTTGATCCCACTTTTAACTGAATTTGAAGACTTTGATCTAGAGAAAAAACTGAGTCCATTTTGGATCACTCCTCCCCACTAAAAGCTTTTGGATCACCAAAAGTTGGTTTTAGTTATCAAGTAAGTGAGGATAAATTTCCCTCACTTTTCCAATCTCTATCCATCATGCTTTACTTGGATTTGTACCTTTGAGTCCAACTCAAAGATACTCAACATTTCATTGTCGCAAAGTCCTTATCCTCCTGTCAAGAACTATGTCCTCCTATAGCTCATTGAGATACTCGAGCAAAAGATCTTCGATGGAAGGTAGCTGGCCTTGCTATTCGAGATCTTCAATCAATGAAGGTTCATACAATTGCAAGTTTTCAACATTTATGACATAATAGATTTGCATATAAGCTAGTAGATCTAGGCGGAAAGCATTTTCACCAATTTTATCAAGTACTTTGAAAGGACCATATCTAATTGGTTTCAACTTTTTACCTTCCCCTTGCAGTCTTTCTTTGTTGATGTACAACCAGACTTAATCACCAACTTGAAAACTATGCTCAACTCGACGCTTGTCATGTCGCGCTTTATACTTTGCTTGGCTTCTTTCCAGCTATTCCTATACTGCCTGGTGAATTTCTTAGATTTATTCAATGAACTTGGTTTCTTTGTCCACATCAGTGTGTCCATCAACTGCTATGTCTTTAACAAAGACAAAATCCAAGGCAGACTCTGGTGTAAAACCAAAACAAGTCTCAAAAGGATACCTCTGAGTAGAAGAATGTTTTGCATGGTTGTAAGCATGCTGCACATAACACAAATTCTCATCCCAAAGTTTGGGATGCTTGCTGCAATATCCTCGAAGCAACTGTATCACTATCCTGTTGACCACTTCTGTCTAACCATCTGTTTGCGGATGAAATGTCGTGCTCTTCTTTAACTTTGTGTCCATTAACTCCCATAGACTTGACCAAAATTTCTTGAAAAATCGAGAATCTTGATCGGATACAATAGAAGTGGGTAATCCAAAATGAACCCATACATTTTGAAAGAACAACTTTGAAGTTTGTTCAGCTGTGACCTGTTTATTACATGGTGTCAAAATACACATTTTATTGAACCTATCCACAACTACATACAAATAATCATGACCCTTTCCAGACTTTGGCAACTCCCCAACAAAATCCATGGAAACACATTCCCAAGGACGAGAAGGAATTGACAAATGGAGTATACAAGCCTAGTTTTCTATTACTTGGCTTGCTTGTAGCACACATAGTACATCCTTTAATATATCTAGAAACTGTCTCATTCATTTGTGGCCAATAGAAGAATCTTTGTAATTGTGCAACTATTTTACTTACACCAAAATGACCTGATATGAGAGAAGTATGTGCTTCTTGATTTATACTAACTCTTTCAGTTTGTGGAATTCATAACTTTCCCAAATGAATCCAATTCTTCTACCTGCTTGCCATGACTTAAAGTTGCATGTACATCCTGAAAGTTTGTGTCTTGAGCATATTGTTCAATGTAGCTTTCATGAATTACTGAATTATGCTTAAGTATTGTGGATGCATTTATGATTGGTCTTGATAACATGTCTGCAACCTTATTATGTATGCCCTTCTTATAACTGATAACAAGATGAAATTGTTGTAGAAAACCCATCCACCTGTAATGTCGTGATTGTTGCAATTTAGTTTGTGAGTGTAAATATTGAAGTGGTTGATGATCTGTATGTATGATTGTTTCTTTACCCATTATGTAAAGTTTCCACTTTTTAACACTCTAAACTAAGGCATATAATTCATTATCATATGTAGGATACTTAACTACTGTTGATGTGAATGTCTCATAATGAGAGCATATAGGCTTTCTTTGTTGCATCAACACTGCCCCCATGGCATATTCACTTGCATTTGTCTCGATCTCAAATGGATGTTGAAGATCTGGCAGTGCTAGTATTGGTGTTGTACTGATCCTTTCTTTCAATGTGTCGAAGGCTTTCTATTGTTTTCCTCCCCACTGAAACACCTATTTCACACTTGTCAAAGCATGTAAAGGAGCTGCAATCAACGAAAAGTTAGCAATAAACTTTCTCCAATATTGTGCTGCCCCTAAGAAACTTCTAATTTCTGTAGCAGTATTGGGCTTAGGCCAACTTACAATGACTTCGACCTTAGAGGGATCTATCTTCAGTGCACCACCCCCTACAATATAACCCAAATGATTTAAAGATGTTCTACCAAATTCACATTTCGACCGTTTTAAATAGAGATTTTCTCTTTTCAAAACATCTAAAATATGCTTTACATGCTTAACATGTTCATCCCATGTTCCATTGAAAACAAGAATGTCATCTAAATAGACTATTACAAAATCATCAATGAATGGTCTAAATACATCATTCATGACTCGCATGAATGTAGCTGGAGCATTAGTTAAGCCAAAATGCATAACCATCCATTCATAAAGTCCTTGCTTCATTTTGAAAGCAGTCTTCCATACATCATGTTCTGCAACTTTGATCTGATGGTAGCTACTTCGAAAATCCAATTTAGAGAAGCAAATTGCATCTTTTAACTAATCTAACAAATCTTCAATACGAGGAAGAGGATAACGATTCTTTATTGTGATTTTATTTAATGCTCTAAAACCAATGCACATTCTCCACGAACCGTCTTTCTTTCGTACTAACACAATAGGTAATCTACACGGTGATGTGCATGGTTGAATAAACCCTTGATCGAGAAACTCCTGTACCTGCTTCCTTATTATGCATTCTCTAGAGCTGATAACCTGTACATTCCAATGTTAGGTAGTGGAGCATCTTGCTACAAATAAATCTCATGTTCTTTCTCTCGCTTGGGTGGAATTCCTTTAGGCTCTTGAAACAAAATATCATAATCAGAAACAACTTTAACTAGATTTGCTTTCTGTTTAGGATTATAGCCTTGGAATGCATCGGATTTATCAATATCCTTTGCTTTTACAATCATAAGTAAAAATTGTTTGCTTGCATTTACAATTCTTTCATCTGTCCTGAATTTATGAGAGAGAAGTTATCTTTGAGTTTATGAGCCCTTACAATATATTCAATTCCATCCTTAGTGAGTTGATACTTATTTTCAGTTCGATAGAAGATAGCATTTATATCGTACAAGTATGAACTTCCTAACAGAATTCCACATATTTCCAATGGGACAATGTCTAACTCAACCTCATCTACAAACTTTGACCCAATAGAAAAATGAAGTTTACATTGTTTCATAACTTGTAGCTTATTTTTATCACACACCCAACCTAATGGATATGGCTTTTTATGAGGTTTTGTTTCTAGACCCAACTTCTTTACAATTGCTTCAGAAATCAATTTAAATTGTGACCCACTATCAAATAAAGTATCAATTTTAATATGCTTGGAAATGATTCTTATGTGAACTAGCTCATTTATTTTCCTCTCTTCATTATCATTATCAACAGAATGTGAAGAAGTACTCGTAGATGCTTTAGAATCTTTACCTTTTATACCTGTAGCTGTAATCATTGTCTCATCACCTGAATCTGATCCCAAGTCCTTTTGAATAGCAACAACATTCTTTCGCTCTTTACCCCCAAACTTCTTAGGCTTCAATTCTGGATGCAAAGACTAGTAGTGTGCCTCATCGTGTCCTTCCTTCTTACAATGAGTGCATGAAGGTTTATCCTTATTCACAGTGTTTGTTTTCTTTTCCTTCCATTTCAGTTTCTTCTTGCCTTTATTCTTGCTTTCAATAGGTTTGGATGATTTCCCAACATCTGGGGTTACATTTTTACCTCTAGCTTCTAGATGAGTTGCTTGAACAGATAGATCATCTAAGATAGTTGGCTTAAACATAAGTATGGAATGCCTCAAATTACTATGAAGACCATTTATGTATTTCAACAATGTTTCTGGTGAGTCCAATGAAATGCCTAATGTTAAAGCTCTCTTACGGAATTCCTAAGAATGACTTTGAACACTTTGACCTTTTAATTGACGTAGTGTTTGCCAACTCATCATTGCTTGTTGCATATAAGCCAATGGATAAAATTTCTTTTTAATAGCAGAAACAAATCCATTCCAAGTTGAAATGATTTTACCATGCCTTTGGAGATCTACTTGTATCTTTCCTTCCCACCATACAAGTGCGGTTCCTCCAAGTCGAAGGCTAGCAAGATGGATCTTCTTTGTTTCTGAATCGAATTTATGCACCCTACAATATACATCAATTTGCCTTATCCAATTATCAAGCTTTTTATCATTAAGTTCTCCATCATAAATTGGAAAATTAAATTTTACATCTAATTTGATCAAAGAGGCTTTCTTTTTCTTCTTCTTAGAAGAACTAGTTTTATGAGAAGAAGAGGATGATGATGATGATGATGGTGGTGATGATGGAGGAGATGGAGGAGGCTTTTCTCCTTTTCCTTTATCTTCTTTATCTGGAGGAGTAAAAAGAAAAGGTTCTTCTGCTCCTTTGTCTATTTTAGGTGATGAAGTGCCTTCACCTTTACCCTTTTTAAACTCATGATGCATCTCTTCCACCATGGCACATATCGTCATGAAACTATCCAAGAATTGGGATTCTAACCCAAGTGGAGTTTCATCCGCCATCCTTCTTTGTGAAAAGACCCTTCCAATCTCTAGATTCACCTCAACAAGCTCCCCTTCACCTCGTTTGAGCCTCAACCTAGTAAGCATCCAAATCTTCACACAAACTTGTCAAACCTTAAAAACCTTGCTGCTCTGATACCACTTGATCCATAAATGAAAAAGGTATTATAGACTATGTGTGAATTCGCTTTGTTACTTAATGCAACGGATCGAAAAGATTGTGAATAACATAAAGACATAAACAATTTGAAGACACATTTAAACACATCAACACAGCCAAATTTAATAAAGGACTTCACCAGACTTTCTGGCTATGTCTCCTCGTCCTTTTAATTCCAATGTTGACCTCTTTATTTTGTCTTCAATATCCTGTTACAGGAATGAGCTCAAAAACATAGTCTCATATGATAAACTGGACATCACCACTGCATCCAGCTCAAAATTTCGTGTCAAATGAGTGTAAACTCGACCATATTTGACCAAATTGACTTCCAAACCCCCTCGAAAGTCAAAAACCACCATACAAATGCAAAAACCACCTTTGCACTACACAAAACCACCTCTGTATGTAAAAACCACCTCTGGAAATACCGCGCGCCCTTGGGCAGATACACCTGCAATGAAATGTTATAACAATGTTGGAACGACTTATTAACAAGCCCGTTCGTATGGCGTAGTGGTCATGCTTTGTTGTGGAGGCGCATATATATAATGGAGGTCGGTAGGTTGAAACCCCCCTCCGACCATCCGGCATTTTATATGGCATAGTTATGATACATAAATCGCAAGTTTATTGTTTGATATATCGTATAGATATATTTTGATATGATATATATCGTGTGTGGCATATATATGGCCACGTATGTTTAACATTGTTGGATTCTATGTGGTGGTCGAAAATTATGATAACAACTAATGTTAAGGGACTGGAGGTCGTGGGGTTGACCCCGACCGTCCGGCCCTTTTTCGATGGTTACATATCTATTCACATTAAATACTATATCTGCCCCGCCTATACATAAGCAACAAAGTAGCTCGTTTGGTGAACGGAATCTGGCAAAGTCTTAGCCTTCCGAGAGGTTAGGGCTTCAATCCTCCCTCACCTACAAAATTTTAGGATTGCATGCCAATATTGGGAAAATTCGGGCTGCCACGTGTCAACATCAGATTCATCCATGTGAACCAATCAAAAACTACCACATCAGCTTCTCTATTGATGTCATGCAAAACATGTGGCACATTCCGAGGATGACACATGTCCTACTGACATAAGCGTTGACTGTTGACCTATTTGACTTTGACTTTGACTTTTTTGACTTTTTGTCCTAGTTTGCCTTGAAACTTTGAATGGCCTTAACTTCTTCATTTGAACTCGGATTTTTACGTCATTCGCACTGTTGGAATCGTCTCGACGGACACTTCAACTTGATCTCACTTTCAATTGAATTTGAAGACTTTGATCTGGAGGCAAAACTGAATCCTTTTTTGCTTATGGAGCCATGCTTACAACCACCGTATAGCCAAAATAATAACCATGATAGAACAACCATTAAATCCACATAATAGTAAGTACAAGTACTCATGAAATACAAGAGGAAAAGAGCTCTTATTAACATATGAAAAATCCAATCAAGTCAGGGACTTCCACGTACCACCTAACCATAGATTGAGTTGAACCAAATATTTCTTTTAGCTAATCACCCCCATTTCATATTCCAAGCATGAATGTGGGACTCAAGACATAAACAACTAGGACTTCCCAGAGATTAAAACACCTCCACCCTCATGCTCTCATGATCTCGCCAAAACCAGTCAAGGGATCACATAAACAAACCAACACATAAACAACCAGGGCATCCTGGAGATTAAACCACCTCCACCCTCAATCTTTACCACAATCATACCAAAATCGGTCAAGGGATTACTAGGCCCAAAACAAACCTTGATGCCTCATAATTCCTTCACCAATACCCTGAGGAATTTACATGTCCCCACCCTCAGGCTTTACTGTAATCCTGCCAAAACCAATCAAGGGATTCCTAGGCCCTATGTAAATTTTCTTGAGACCACCTCACTTGATTCCAAAACCATCTGATAATCTAATGCTCAACCAAATAAAAGAACCCCGTCACACCATGACTATCTGCAAATGGAAATGTAAGACTAAAACGACTATCACACCTAGAAAAAACATGCCAATAACAACAATAAAACCAAATAAACACATGCATCTACCATGCATTCACAAAACAGATAGGAAATCACACATGAAACCTGTTACTTATAAGTATTTTTGTTAAAACTACTTGATCCAATCTTTCCTTTCTTTTCCCTTTCTTTCCTTTGCCTTCTTGTCCTTCCTTTGCTTTCCTTTGTTTGCTTGCTTGTTTCCTCCTCTTGTTTCTCTTCTCTCTTTGTAACCAATTCCAAATCCAAACTGACAAAAAGTTGTGAACCGATCCTCATCAGCCTTTTAATCATTGAGGTCTCTATTTTCTTTAATTTTCCCTTCAATTTTCCTCTCATGCAAATTTGTGACCTTTCATCTCCCTTTTCTCCTATTTTCCTTTATTTTCATAAATAAAATACCAATTAATTTCTCTTTTCATTGGCACCAATTTTACTAACCATAAATATCAAAATAACACCCATTAGGATGTTTTTCCCAAGATTTGGCTTGGAATACATGCCCCATGACCTTGGTCTTATTTTTCCTTTATTAACTTTATTACAAGAACTTTTAAACCGATGTTGTTACAGACCCCTCCCCCTTAAGGGAACACCATCCTCGGTGTTCTATGACACCTATGACTGGAAAACAGTTAAAAACCAAAACATACTACCCATGGAACTTTGTAACTTAGCACAATGCATTATTTACAATGAACCTCCTGAAAATAAAAACCAACATGACAAACATGAAAACCATACCACTTATTGGATCTTTATAATGCAACACATTGTGGTATTTACAATAGCAACCATACATAGATATATACATATACCAAAACTCATATGCCTCAACTAATAAACAATGAAGGATACATAGCCCACATTTGATCAACCATCTCTTATGTAGCTTCATTGGGCCCAAAGTGCTTCCACTGCACTTTAACTTTCTTGATTGCTCGGTTCCAAAGCATGAGTTGTTTCTGTTGCAATATGCACTGAGGTTCTGGTTGGAATTCTCCTTCTGCCTCCACCTCCAATATAGATCATTCAGTCACATGATCAACATCCTTTATATATCTTTTAAGAAATGAAACATGGAACACATCATGGACTTTCACTATCAAAGAAGTGAAAGTATGTAGGCCACTAGTCCAATCCTCTCAAGGATCTCGAAAGGCCTGCAATACTGTGGTGCCAACTTGGCACATGACCCAATCCTTAAGGAGTTTTTCTTGGTCATGATGTGCAAGTATACATTCTCCCCAACCTAAAACTACTTAAACACCATGTGTTGATCTGCATAACTCTTTTGTCTGTCATGTGTTGCTTTTATATTCTTATTTATTACCTATATTTCATATTCCATCTCTACCAACATGTCTAGTCCTATTAGTAGCCTCTTCACAAGATTACTCTAGTTTATGGGAGTATTACAAATCTTCCCATAAAGTGCCTCAAATGGACATCCTTAGTGACTCCTATTACCCATTGTGATGATCGAACTAAACCAGTAGTAGATACTCTTCCCAGTTCCTCAACTTATGCATAAAATACATCCTTAGCATGTCCTCGAGAATCCTGTCGACCCTCTTTGTTTTTCAATCTATCTACGGATGATAAGTTGTACTGAAGGCCAAATTTGTAACCAAACCTACAAATAAATTCTTCCAAAACCTGGAACTTAAATTGGAATCTTTTTCTAACATAGTATTCATAGGAATACCATGCAATCTCATTATCTCCCTGATGAAGACCTGTGCTACCTTACTAGCTAAATTAGTAGACTTTACTGGAATGAAGTGAGCTACCTTGGTAAAACTGTCAACAACAACCATGATGGAATCATGTTGTCTAGATGTCCTCAGCAAATCTATAATGAAGTCCAAGGAAATTTCCTCTCATTTCCACTCTAGAATCAGAATCGATTGTAGTAAACCACCTGGATGTTTTCACTCTGCTTTTACTTGTTGACAATCCAAACAGCTTGAGATGAACTCAGCTACTTATTTCTTCATATTCGGCCAATAGTAGGACTTATTCATAGATGTTAGAGTCTTATGATATCACAAATGACCTGAATATGGCTTAACATGAAATTCTCTCGAGATAGTATTCTTGATTTCACTATTGTCCAACACATAGATCTTATCCCTAAATCTCACCAAACTATCTGTCGCGAGATGATAATCCACATCTTGATCACCTGTACCCTGTTGTTGTAACTTATGCCTAAGCTCCTTATACCTATCATCCTGTTGTCCTATTTATAATATCTTATCCTATAAAATTTTCCCATATAAGCTCATAGCTGCTATGTGATTCACTTACACTCTTCTACTAAGAGCATCTGCAACAGTGTTCTCTTTACCCTTAATGTACCTTATCTCAAAGTCAAACTCACTGAGTGTGGCCAACCACTTAGCTTGCCTAACATTCAGATTAGGTTGGTCAAACAAGTATCTCATCTCATTGCGATCACTCATCAACAAAAACCTCCTGCCAAGAAGATAGTGCCTCCACATATTTAACGCATGAATGATCACTGCCAAATCAAGAACATGATTCACATAATTTTTCTCATGCTCGTTTAGTTTCCTTGACTCATAACATACCACCTATCCCTCCTACATTAAGACTCCACCAATTCCTCTCTTGTAATCATATGTACATACAAAAAACTCTTTATCTAGATCTATAATCTTTAGAATTAGAGCATTTGTAAGAAACTACTTCAACTGCTTGAATATTGTTGCACATTCCTTTGTCCATTCAAATTTCTTTCCTTTCCTCTACTGATGTAATAGGATAGGAAATCTGTGAGAATCTTATGATAAATCGCTTGTAATAACTTGCTAACCCCATGAATTATATAACCTCATCCACATTTCTAGGAGTTTTGCATTCCATGATAGCTCTTATCTTTTTCGGGTCCACTCCTATACCTTCCTTGGAAACATCATGTCCCAAGTAATGTACCTATGTCTGAAAGAAGCTACACTTACTAAGCTTGGAATACAACTGGTTCTCTCTTATCAATCTCAATACTGATGCTAAGTGCTTGACATGCTCTTCCTCATTCTTAGAATATATCATCAATGAATACAATCACAAACTTGTCCAAATAAGGATGCAACACATTCTTCATCAAACACATGAAAGTAGCTAGAGCATTAGTCAAACCAAAAGGAACCACAAAAAACTCATAATTTCCATACCTAGTCCGAAAAGCAGTCTTATAAATGTCCTTTTCTTTCATGCATACCTGATGATATCCTAATCTCAAGTCAATCTTTGAGAACATTGTTTCTCCCTCCAACTAATCAAACAAGTCATAAATACTTGGTAACAGATACATGTTCTTGATGGTTACCTTGTTCAACTACCTATAATAAATACACAACCTTAGAATACAATCCTTCTTCTTCGCAAACAATATTGGTGAACCCCAAGGTGACACACATGGCCTAATGTATCCCTTGTCAAGAATTTCCTTCAACTACAACTTCAATTTCACTAATTTTGGAGTGCTCATCCTGTAAGGTGCCCTAGATGTTGGCGTCGCTCCCAGTAACAACTCAATAGAAAATTTGACTTCCCTGTGAGAAGGAAGATCTAACTCATATCTGTTGGAAGCACATCTTGAAACCACTACAATACCATATACCTCTTCAAGACTTCTACATCCTCAACATACTTACCTTTATCATTAGAAATATGCATTGCAAACAATACACACCCTTTCCTGAAACTGTGCTTTGCCTACATAGATGTAGCCATTCTCACTGATGTAGGCTTCTTCTTACCCTGGAAGATTCTTTGTTCTCCATTTTCATCCAAGCACTCAATATCATTTTCATAACAATCCACCTTATTCCTATGAAGTTACAAGCAATCCATACCCAGAAGCATATTGTATGAACCTAATGGAAGCACATTCAGATGCGCTAATGCAGGCATACCATTCAACTCAATGCATAAGCTCTTACCCAATTATGAACTCTTTTCTTAGTACCTATAGCAAAATACACCAACCAAGACTTTGCACGCACTTTTTTCCTCAATCCACACTTATCTACCAAGTCAGGATTAACATAACTATAATTAGATCCAAGGCCAATCAAAATAGAAACAACTCAATCACATAGCTTACATTCCATCTCAATAATGGATTCCTAGTGATTTGCCTACTTGTTATCAAATGTTTCATAGATCCAAGAATGCTTTATTTAACATCCCTAACCATCTACACCTCCTAAGAATTGTAGATATGAGTCCTGCCACCCTGATATGACAAAAAATCCCTCTTAAGATGATCCTTGCCACATATCCAACACTACAACTATCTCCTACCATCACCTCTATTCCATTGCTCTCCAGGTTGAGATCCATGCCCCTTCTCTACTACATTAAACTTCTTATAAGAAGCAACATTATCTTTCTAACCTACATCGTGAGGTCTTGTTCACTATGGTGGCCATTTACCTTTAGTCTTTTCATTCCCTTTCCAACCCTACTTAGACTTTGTCTTATAGTTTGATTGCTCATAACAATGCTTCAACTTTCCAATGACTTTTTCTGGTGACTGAGGCTCATCATACTCAATCCAATCCTTAAATTCTAATGGAAATATACTCATAAATATTTGAAATTTTGTTTTCTAATCCTTAGGAATAAAAATACCTAAACAACTCCAAGAAATTATTCATGTACTCATCATTTGTCATCAATCACATCTTTAGCTCATAAAACTCCTTGGATTTTCCATCATAGTACTTTTCTGACAAATATTTCTTCTTGAAGAGTCTCTTGAATTCATGCCAACTCAACTCCTCTGTCCTGATGTCTCTGAAACACTTCACATCTTCGCACCAGATGTCTACTTTCCCTTTGAAACTAGAAATATCTATCATGGTCTTAATGTTCTCTGCGTAGCCATGCAACTCAAAGAACTTATTCATTCCAAGAAACTATGCCTCTTCATCTTCTGATTTCTTCAACTCTCCATTAAATGTAGGTGGCTTGGCTTTCTTGAACTCATCTGGAAAATATCCCTGTCACTCCTCCTGTAAGGATGATAGCGATGATGACCATGATATCTGTCTGAAACAGAACTAGAGTAGAACCCATACCCACTACCTCCCATATCAGGTGTATCCAAGAACCTACCATCTCTAGCTGTTTCATCCCTATTCGACTTGTGCCCACCATAATACCTACTTCCATATTCCCCATTATTCATGTCCTCGTGTCCATAACTGATCCATGGTTGTCCATGTCTCTGCAAATCTGACAAACTCTTAAGGATAACTGCATTAACCTTTACTTGTTCTTCCTGTTCCTTAGAAAGTCTTTCTTGTGACTGAATGATCCTATCATTATTTGCGTTACAACTTCTAATTGCTACATTTAAATTTCTCAATGTATCTGCTATGTTGTGAGAGTTCCCTTCTCTTGGGTGCTCATCTGAACTGTAAGGAGAATCTCGTGAACTATAATCCACCATTTTTCTAGTCATCTTTGAGCATATTCTTCCCGCAAACATACGATGTCAATTAAACCAAATATAAACATAATCCACATACCTCACTGAAGTTCAGGGGAGGCTATATCATCTGCAAAATCATTCGATATTAACATGACACATGTATATACATAATCATATCAATATACCAACATCATGCATGATAATACTAACTACATACTATGAACTCATGCATGACAACCATAACCATGAAAATGCATGCATAACAACCATATAGACACTGACATGCATGAATGACACACAAAATTTTCCCATCTAGTCCAAGTATTTGAACTATGCTTTGATACCAATTTCTAACGTCTCCTCCTATATTTACCCAGTTCCATCGGCCTGTTGGGGTAAACATGAGCTGAGGGCTACTATGACATGACTCAACCTCCTAAGTACAGTTAAGGGAGCATAATTGATTAGCATGATAAATGTATATATGCATGTGGAATTATTGCAGCTATTATGAGAGGGAATTATACCTTCTTGATGATTTCTAGATAAGTATCAGACCCCTATGTTCAGATATGCATTCATGACCTGGAGACTACATGTTCTTAATATATTTAATGAAATGATTTTCATGGTTAGGTTGAGTTTTCATCGAAGTTTTGTATTAATGGTTTTGTCCTAATGTTATTTATCATTCTGGATAGTTTCATTGAGTTTTGAGCAGTGGTTTGGAGGCTGACCTAGAATTTAGGCTCAAAATTTGGGACCACATCCTCTGAACTAAAGAATTTATGTCACAAACACTACCTAGTAGGCTTATGCATGTGGTTGGAGACCCTCATCCACATGGAGGCCTTTTCATGCATGTAGTTGCAAGCCTAGATCATTGAAAAATCATTCCAGTTCAGGTTTTGGGCACTAGGACTAGTTGTTTGGCTCTTGGGTGTCTTGTATCTCCCGAGGTTGTTTGTCGAATCCACTTATTTAATTGTACTTGGGAGGTTGGGTCATGTCACAATATCCCTTAGCTCATGCTTACCCCGACAGGCCGTGAAACAGGGTAAATGTGGAAGGAGGTGTTACAGCCTTGGGATAAATTTCATGTAATAAAGGTAATAGGCCCAAGTTAAAAGTTCATATAATAAAGTTAATAAAGTAAAAATAAGACCAAGGTAATGGGACACATATTCCAAGTCAAATGTTGGGAAAAACATCCTAGTGGATGTTGATTTCAGTTTATTATGGCTGGGAAAATGGCAAAGGCATTAGCAAAGGAAAAGAAGCATTAATTGGCGTTTATTTATGAAAATAAAGGAAAATAAGGAAAAAGGGAGATGAAAGGTCACAGATTTGCATGAAAGGGAAATTGAAGGAAAATAGAGGAAAATGAAGAAAATATAGGCCTCGATGATAAAAATAATTTTGAGGATCAGTTCACATCTTTTGTTGGTTTAACATTGTGTTAGTTTTAGCTTGAATACTTAGAGAATTATTGGATCACTCTAGCATTGGAGAAAGGAAAGAAAAGGAAGGAAAAAAAGGCAAAGGAAAGTAGGGTACAAGCAAGAAAAAGTTGCATCAAGGAGCTTTAGCAAGAATACTTGCAAGTAACAGGTTGCATATGTGATTTCCTAGCTAGTTTGTGAGTTCATGGTACATGCATGTATGTATTTGGTTCTCTTGTTTTCATTGCCATGGGTTTTCTAGGTGTGGCAATGGTTGTAGACTTGCTTTGCTATTTTTGGATATCCATGGTGTGATGGGATGCTTTTATTTGGTTGATCTTTGGATTACCAGATAGTTTTGGAACTAGGTGAGGTGGTATTAGGAAAATTCCCATGGGGCCTTAGAATCCCTTAATCGGTTTTGGCGGGATTGTGGTAAACCCTGAGGGTAGAGATAGGAAAACTCCTCAAGGTATTAGTGAAGAAATTATGAGGCATCCAAGCTTATTTTGGGCCTAATAATCCCTTGACCAATTTTGGTAAGATTGTAGTAAAGCTTGAGGGTGGAGGTGCTTTAATCTCCAAGAAGCCCTGGTTGTTTATGTATTGGTTTGCTTATGTGATTCTTGACCAATTTTGATGGGATCGTGAGATCATGAGGGTGGATGTGGTTTAATACCTAGGAAGCCCTCATTATTTTTGTCTTGAGTCCTACATTCATGCTTGGAATATGGCACAGGGGTGATTGGTTGAAAGAAAGATTTGTTTTAGCTCAATTTATGGTTAGGTTGTACATGGAAGTCCCTAACTTGGTTGGCTTTTGCATATGTTAATAAGATCTCTTTTCCTCTTGTATTTCATGAGTTCTTGTACTTTTTATTATGTGGCTTTTATGGTTGTTCTATCATGGTTATTATTCTAGTTATATGATGGTTATAAGTATGGTTCCATAAATGGTTCTAGCTATGGCTCTTGATATGTTGGATTTGTTGATGAATGGTTAATGAATGCACGAGCTAAAAAATGTTATTGTATCTATTATGAGAGGTAATTAGGCCTTATTAATTATTCCCATATAAGTATCATACCCCTATGTTCAAATATGCATTCATGACCTATAGAATACATGTTCTCAATGTGTTTGACAAAATGACTGTCATGGTTAGGCCTGGTTAGGTCAAGTCTTTGATCGAGTTTGGTGTAAATGGTTTTTTCTTGATGTTATTTATCATCTTGGAAAGTCTCATTGAGTTATGGGCAGTGATTTGGAGTCTGACCTAGAATTGAGGCTCAAAATTCGGGACCGCACCCTCTGAACGAAGGAATTTGGGTCATAACCACACCCTGGTAAGCTTATGCATGTGGTTGGAGGCCCTCAACCGCATGAGGCCTTGTAATCATGCAGTTGGGCCCCTAGGTCATTGAAAAATCATTCCAACTTAGGGTTTGACAACTGTGAGTGGTTGTTTGGATCCTTGGTGTCATGTAGCTCCTAATAAAGGTTAATAAGGTTCCAGTTTGTTGATATTGCTTCCTTAATTGTACTTAGGAGGTTTATTCATGTCATAGTATCCCTTTGCTCATGTTTACTTTGACAAACCAATGAAAGTGAGTAAATTTGGGAGGTGGCACTATAGATTGGTATCATGGCATGGTTCAAACACTTGGACTGGATGGTCTAGATGCTTATGAATGCATTGTCATGGTTATGGTTATTCATGCATAATAGGTTAGACATGCATTGTGGTGGTAAATATGTAGTTTGTTTCATCATTATGTTGGTAGTATGTTATGATGTTGATATGTTGGTTGAGATGGAGCAGGAGGTGCAGATCATCAGAGCAAGGTTGCAGCATTGGACCTCGGGGTAAAAGTAGATTGTCATACAGGTTTGTATGTTGGGAATGCAGGTATGTCGGTTAATGATTATTATAAGAATTATGGCTATGTACATACCTATCATTTCATTATTGTTATGTTTACATGCATGATAGATGCTAGTTGATTGGTGTGGTCATATGCACATGCGTCAGATAGTCATGAATGGTAGTAACTTGTTGTTATACGCATTGCAGTCATATCTTGATGTTATTATGTATCATGGTCATTTTTATTGACTTTTGGAGATGTGGTAGCCTCCCCTAAGATACATTGAGGTGTGAGTTTGATTATGTCATCTATTTGATTTATCTAACATGGTATGTTTATAGGTTGTTTGAATGTTTGATTAATTGCATGATATGAGTATGTGTGTATAAGATTTCATGTAGGATTGATCTTGTTTTAAGACAGTTATACTAACAATATGTGTTGAGACAATTGATATGTACTTGAGTGCAAGTGGGTGTTATTTGTAGTATTATGGCTAATGACTGTGAGTTGATTATGACATGGTTGTTAATCTTGGTAAATGCTAATTTCAAATTAATAGACATGAGGTCTTGATCCTTGGAACATGTCACTGACATGTGTGAACAGTTGCAGGGAAACATGATTGGTATTAACGTGACAAGGTAACAATTGATTTGATTATATAACTAATAGCTAGGTGATGTGATAACACCTAATAAGACTCAATTGAAACATGGAAAAAGGGTAAAAAGAAAGGAGTTGGGTGATAATTCCTTTGGCTATGTTTAGAAACTACAATTCCAAACGAATGAGTGCTTTGCATGAATATAGGAAGTACTCTTAGCCTTGATTTTGTCTCACATTATGTGGATATGTGCTATATTCCTAAACATGTATTTAATAGGTATAACAACTGGTTTTCAGTTAGGGCTAGATTCGTCAAGGAATTGGATCGCCTTGAAAGGTGATGTATGTACATGTTTAGTTACGAGTTAGTGTGTTGGGTACAACAAGGTAAGGTAACTGATATGTTGTTACATTTATTTATGCACTTAAAATTGTGTGTTTGTGGCAGTATGATGCAGGGGATTACATGGAAAAAGAGACTACCATGAATTCTTGAAGAAGGTTGAGATTGAGATTTCTCTTAGAAGCATTGGGTACCCATGGGGATTGAGTCAGGGTGTTTGTTGAAAGTTTTGTGTTTTCAGTGCCTTGTGATTTGTTTATGCTTGATTTGCAGTTTTTTTTTGTGTCTGGTGCATGGTCATGCCACTTTTTTTGTGGTGTCGTATTTTTATTGGTTTTCATGGTTTTCTTCTTGTTTGTTTCTTTTTCTTGACTTTTATGTTTTCAAGGTATTGGGAATTAGTTGGGAAAGAGGAAATTTAATGGAGCTCAAGGAGAGCTAAAAGAAATGCAATAGGTAATGTAAGACCCAGGTGAAGCCAGGTGTATGAGTAAAGGGAAATTGAAGGTAAGAATATGACGACTAGTTGGATTGGTTGGGTCCATTAGGATAAATGGATAGTGGTAGGATAGTCATGAGAAAGGTAATAAGAAAGGTAAAGTAAATGGATATGAATCATTATATGCCTTTTCTATGTTGAGGACTATTGTTCTCAATGTTATGCATGTTGTGCATGAATAAAGGAAGTTCTATTAACCTTGACCTTATGATATCTGGTAATTATGTTGATGTCTATATATGTATACATGTATGTATGTATGTCATTTTCTAACAGGGTCATCAAGGATAATGATTGTTTTATATATATATATATATATATATATATATATATATATATATATATATATATATATATATATATATATATATATATAGATGTCATTTTCTTATAGGATTTTCAAGGATCATGCTTGTGGAGGAATGATTGTTTATGCAGGTGAATGGCATGAAGAGGTTCCTAGTTTATGAGGAATCAAGTGGGCAGAGTATCCCTAACAGATCTATGAGGTTAGTATCACGTGGGTATGAATTGATATTATGTGCTTATATTAATGCTTGTGTTTATGTTATGGACAAGTAATGCTGAGAGATACATCAACAGAATGAAAGCAGTGTGATTTGCGGCATGTTGGGACAAACATGGATAGTGGAAAGATGCTAGAGGTAAGTTTGCTTGGTAGAGACAGTGTGGTCTCTAGATGTGCAGTACTATTGTTGTGTACATGTGTACATGTTATATATGTGGATTTGTTTAAAGATGGTGTTGCATACATGTTGTATATGTGGTGTTGTGTACATGTGTTGCGGTGTACACATTGTATATATGGTGTTGTTTACATGTTTTACATGCATTACTATGTACATGTGGTGTTATGTACATGTTGTGCATGTGGTGTTGTGTACACGTTGTGCAGGGGGTGTTGTGTACATGTGATGTTGTGTGTGTGTACATGTGATGTTGTGTACATGAGGTGTTGTGTACATGTTGTGCAGGTGGCGATGTGTTCATGTGGTGTTGTGTACATGTTGTATGTGTGGTGTTGTGTACATGATGTACACGTGGTGCTATGTACATGTTGCACATGTGGTATTGTGTACATGTCGTACATGTTGTGTTGTACACATATGGTATTGTGTTATGTGCATTGTGTAGTTGTTGTATCATGACATGTGTATTCATTGTGTGGTACTCTTGTTGTAGTGGCTACAAACACCCTCCAAAATTTGTTGGCCTGGATCCGATTTTGGAGCCTCCCTTGAGATTTTACTTGATGTTTACAAACACCCAAGATCACCCGGTGGGCTCGTGTGAGTCTTTGCACCCTCTTTGCTTGACCGTTCAATGGATAAATTTTGCATGTTGGTCACAATGTCACACTTGCAACCATGTTCTGGTCATGCACAAGATTTTTGCTTCATGTGTACCTGTTGCATTCGCAATGTAAACATTGTTGCACTCACACATGAAGTTGTATGCACGGTTGAGGAAGTATCATCGCATTCGTTCAATGATCCATCGCAAGCGTCGCGTTTGTCACTTGCTCCATCGGTTAGTCATGTTGAGCATATTTTTTCTTAATGGTTAGAGGTGTCTTGTCATTGAGTTATGTTGAGTATGCATTCTCAAAAGTTTCGCATGCAAAAATTTACTCGCTCACACACTTGTTCAATTTTGTTGAAGTTCTGATGACCGATCACCCTCTAGTAACTACACCTACACCTTGTAATTGACTCCACCAAGTGTCACCTAGACTAGTGCAGAAGTGTCCAACAAGCCATTTCAATTTGTGTTGACTACAAGATGATAAATCAACCCTCCTTCAAGTCAACCAGAGAGTTTTACTGGGGAGTGACCCCAATACTCACTTACTCCATTACACAAACACTACAGAGCTTGCCTACTCCACTGTCTGAGAAAACTATGCAGACAGGGTGAATAGTCATCGAGTGTCCATCCCTATATCCCTTCTAGGATTGCATAGTTTTTCCAGCCAGTCACCAGTAAGTTGACCACTACTCACCCAAAAAACTACACACATTTCTGAGCAATCACCTCAGTAGCCCATCATCCCACTCAGCTCAGAAACTCCACAAAGGTGTCCAATAGGTTAGCCTCCCAGATTTTGTACAATTTTTGTCTCCATCAAACCTCGCAAGCCGCAGCCAGCTCCCTCCAAGAATTACGAAATTTTTGCTTCCAAGACTTCCCGCAGTCCACTGTTAGCTCCCTCCAGGAATTACACGATTTTTGCTGCAAAGCCTTCCCACAACCTACTGCCAACTCTCTCCAAGAATTGCACATTTTTTGCTTCCAAGGCCCATAACTGTCCAAACTACTTCCCTCCATAAATTGTGCAGATCTACCCACCGGCTAAACCAAATCCCGTGGATAGTCATTACTGATTTGAACTCTCCCAGCGATCTATGAGCAATTTTCACTAGAAGTGCCCAGAGCTCGCATCCCAGCTTGAAACTGGACTCACGTAGTTTCACAACCTTGTCCTCTCTCCTAGTTACTTGCATTTGAAAGTGAATGACCATGCATCATGGTAGACTAGGAGGTTTATGGATTTGATGTCATCTCATTGTGAGTGATTGAAGATATAGGTACTTGAACAAACATGACACAACGATGGATGGGATGAACAAGGAGAGTACATGCAAAAGGACATGTTCACAAACGAATGAACAAACAATGTGGTGGTTTGGTTGCAAGTGCAAGGGATAATTGTTCAAATCTAGAAACGATCTCCTCAAGCACAAGTGGAAGTTCTTCTTCAATTTTCCTTGGAGTTTCAGTCATCTACCTCCAAACTTAGTGATTCTACTAAAAACAACAGAATTGTTATTATTACTCGGAATATGGTAGAACCTCACTTACCACAGAACTGAAAAGAAATAACTTTGTTGTTCATAAAATTCTTGCATCCGTCTTTTCCACAATTTTCTACCTTTCTCATGGAACCGAAAGGAAAACAAAGTTGCAGTTTATAATTTCTTGGGTCTGAAATTTGAATTAGCCCGTGTGTACCTTTACCACACGATCATCGTTGGATCACGCCTTTCATAACGAAAGGTTGTGATTGACCAGGCTTCAACTGGAATAAACCACAATTCATATGATATCACATCTGATTTCCAAATTAAACCCCATGTGTGTTAACCACGTGACTACCATCAGATCGACCTCCTTCAATTAGACGGTCTGGATCAACTGAGCTATTAACTCAGATGAATGATTTTTCGTGTTCATATTCTGGGTTAATGTTTGCACTTGTGAGCGTGCGACCACCAATAGATTTGTGCCTGTCGATCAAACAGCTTAGATCTTTTCCTAGGCTCTCACGGCTTTTATCAGGGTTTTGCTCCTTTTGCCAAGGTTTTAGCGCTTCTACTAGGTTTAGACTGTGGTTAAGTTGTATTTCTTAAAACAGACCTAGGTTGTTCCAATACACAAAAATGAATATTTTAAATACGATAACACATGATTATTACAGAATCTAATTCCAAGAGCCGAACTGGAAAAAAACACACTCAGAGATATTTCGAAGGAATTCAAACCTCTGGGATAGACCATACATACGCAAAATACACAGAGACACAGAGATATTTCAATTTTTTTTACAGTCTAGTTCTCTATAGCCAAATCCTATTACAATAGTCCAAAACATACATAAATACCTTACATTCAACAATTTGATCCTCAATTAATGGATCAAATATATCTAATCCTAGATAAATACCTAAACTGCATGATATTCTCCCCGAGAATCTCAACTAAGTCTGAACTACTTGGATTAATTAAAAAATCATTCAAATACCTATATTCTAGCTCAAATCCTATCTAGAAAACTTTGTAAAATGACAGCTAAAGGACTCCACTCCTTTGCTTATAAACCTTTTTTGGATTTTTGGAATAAAAATTAAGCCTTTTGTATTCAAGCCTTATGCTCTTGCATCAGACTTCTGAGGACAAAATTCTTCATGGGTTCCTGTCCATGAGCTCTTCTACAGAACTGCCCAACTTCTGTAGCATGGCATCTGTCACCCAGGTAGCATCAGCAATTGGTTGATCTTTCCACTTGATCAAGTATTGAAAATAGTCTTGTCCCCTTGTCCTTTTAAACACTCTCTTGTCCAATATCTTCTCTGGCTGTAATGCCTTTGCTGTAGGTAATTGTTTTACCCAATCCACCTCTTTCTCTTCCTTGACTTCTACTGTCATCTACCTATCCCTTTTCATACCATACAAATCAACAACATTGAAAATTGGAGATATTCCAATACTAGCAGGTAATTCAATTTCATATGCATTTGCATAAAATTTCCTTAAGACTCTGCATGGTCCAATTTTCTTAAATTTTAAGTTGTTATACTCCCATTTTGGAAATCTTTCCTTCCTAGGGTGTGCCAAAACAAAATATTCAGCTTCAAAACTAACTTCTCTCTTCTTCAAATCTGCTATGTTCTTGTACTTTGTGTTTCTGTCCTGTAATTGTTGTTTTACTTGTTCATGTATTGCTTGAATATCTGAAGAAAAATCTTCTCCTTGAGCACTCCTCATTTCAGCTTTACCCAAATCGCTTAATTCAGACACTCCTCTTGGGTGCATTCCACAAACCATATGGAATGGACTCTGCCCTGTACTCCTGTTAGGAGAATCATTATAAGCATATTCATCCTGTGCCAAAACTTGATCCCACTATTTCAGATGTTCACCTGTAAGACTTCTCAGAAGATTACCGAAGCTTCTGTTTACAACTTTAGTCTGCCCATCAGTCTCAAGATGATAAGTAGAACTAAAACTCATTTTAGTACCAAGTTTCTTCCACGAGGTCCTCTAGAAATGACCAACAAATTTTGTGTCTTTGTCTGAAATAATGTTGTTAGGTAACCCATGCAACCTTAGAATTTCCTTAAAGAAAAAATTAGCAATATGAGTAGCATCAATGGTTTTATAACGTGGAAAAAAATGTGCCATTTTTTAAATCTGTCAATTACTACATAAATTCAGTCATTGCCTCTCTGAGTTTTTGGTAAACCCAAAACAAATTCCATACTTATCATATCCCAAGGCCTATCTGGAATAGGTAATGGAACATACAAACCTGTGTTCTGGCTCCTTCCCTTTGCATACTGACATAATTTACAATTCTTCACATACTTTTCTACTTCAAATCTCATCTTCGGCCAGAAATAAAACCGGTTCAACTACTCATAAATCTTGTCTGCACCCAAATGTCCTCAAAGTCCACCACTATGTTTCTCCTTGATCAAATTTTCTCTCATAGAACAATTTGGTATGCACAACTGATTTCTTTTAAACAACAGTCCTTCTTGCAAGAAATAATCCAGTCACTTACTTATGTCTAACAAAATAGGATTCTTACAATCTTCAAATGCCTCTTTAAAATCTAAATCTTTCTCATATAATTCCTTAAGAGAATCAAAACCCAACACTTGAATTTGACTTTCTTGAACTAAAATGCTTTTTCTACTTAAGGCATCTGCTACCGTGTTTGATTGACCAGTTATATGTTTTAATACAAAATTAAAACTTTGAATATATTCTACCCATTTTGCATGTTTTTTATTAAGCTTTGGTTGTTGCACAATGTACTGCAATGCATGGTTGTTTGAATAAAGTAAAAACTCCTTATACATCTAGTAATGTCTCCACTTCTTCAAGGATTGCACCACTGCATAAAACTCCTTGTCATAAGAAGAATATTTCTTCTTTGACTCATTTAGTTTTTCACTGAAATAAGCTACAGGTTTTCCCCCCTGACTTAAAATAGCTCCAATGGCTTCTCCACTAGCATCACACTTCACTTGGAAAGGTTTATTAAAATCAAGCAAAATCAAAATAGGTTTCTCAGTGATCTTTCTCTTCAATAGCTGGAAGTTATTTTCTACTTCAGTAGTCCATTTAAATGGTTGTCTGTCCTTATTTATAGTGTCAATAATAGAAGCATTTATCTTACTAAAATTCCTTATGAATTTCCTGTAAAAGCTAGCAAGACCGTGAAAACTTCTTACCTCAAAGACACTTTTTGGTTAAGGCCACTCCATGATTGCCTTGATCTTCTCTGGATCCATCTTTAACCCATCAGCAAAAACAACAAAACCCAAATATACCAACTCTTCCTTCATGAATGAACATTTCTTTAAATTTAACAGTAACTTCTCTCATTGTAGCCTCTGTAAGACATAATTCAGATGTCTCACATGTTCCTCTTTTGATCTACTGTAAACTAATATATCATCCACATATACTATAAAAAATTTACCAATAAATTCTTTCAAAACTTCATTCATGAGCCTCATAAATGTACTAGGAGCATTTAATAACCCAAAAGGCATTACCATCCATTCATACAATCCTTCATTTGTTTTAAAAGAAGTTTTCCACTCATCTCCCTCCCTAATTCTGATTTGATGATAACCACTTTTTAAGTCCAACTTTCTAAAATATCTTCCTCCACTCAAACAATCCATCAAATATTCAATTCTAGGTAAAGGAAATCTATACCTGATTGTTATCCTGTTGATTGCTGTTGAATCAGTGCACATTCTCCAACCTCCATATTTCTTTGGACTCAACATTGTTGGCACTTCACAAGGACTCAAACTCTCTCTAATTAGTCCCTTATCTAACAGTTCCTGAACCTATTTCCTGATTTCTTCATTCTCTGTGGGAGTCATCCTGTAAGCTGCTTTATTTGGTAGATTTTCTCCTGGAATCAAATCTATATGATGATTGATTTTTCTAATGGGTGGTAACTCATTAGGGAAATTATCTACAATGATATCACAATAACTATCCAACATCTCTTGAATTTCAATTTTGTGACAACAAACTTCACTTTCTTTCTTTCCTTCTTCTGTTTCTTCATAATCAAATAATTTCTCCATGTCATTAATACAGTCTATCAATTCCTCAGGGCTTAAACTTCCTGTATAAATTGAAACTTCAAGTATGGGTTTAGATGTGGATCTCAATATTTCCTTAAAGAATCTCATTTCAGGAGTTACATCTGCAGGTTCCTCTTCTTCTGCAGCTCCAACTTCATGCTCACTAACATCTCCAACATCTGCATCTCTTGCCATTTCCACTGCTTCTCATCTAGCTTGCATCTGTTGCATAGCTTCTAATACTTCATCATTTGCAACTGGTCTTCCTCTTCTTAGACGACCACCTCTTCCTCCAACTCTGAAAGCCATGTTGGATTTATTTTTTTGATCCTTTAGATCTTATTCAGTGTGAGTAGGCTGCTTTGATACCACAAAGGGTGGTCTGGTTGTAGGTGTAAGGGATAATCGTTCAAATCTAGAAATGATCTCCTCAAGCGCAGGTGGAATTTCTTCTTCAATTTTCCTTGGAGTTTCAGTCATCTGCCTCCAAACTTAGCTATTCTACTAAAAACAATAGAATTGTTATTATTACTCAGAATATGGCATAACCTCACTTACCACGAAACTGAAAGGAAATAACACCACTGTTCATAAACTTCTCGCATCCGTCTTTTCCACAATTTTCTACCTTTCTCACAGAACTGAAAGGAAAACAGAGCTATAGTTTATAATTTCTCAGGTCCAAAATCTGAATTAGCCCTTGTGTACCTTAACCACACGATCACCGTCGCATCGCGCCTTTAACAACGAATGGATGTGATTGATCAGACTTCAACTGGAATAAACCAAAATTCATATGATATCACATATGATTTCCAAATTAAACCTCGTGCGTGTTAACCACATGACTACCGTTGGATCAACCTGCTTCAATCGGACAGTCCTGATCACCTGAGCTATTAACTCAGTTGAATGATTTTTCGCGTCCATTTTCTAGGTTAATTTTCACACTTATGAGCATGCGACCACCGTTAGATCTGTGCCTATCGATCAGATGGCTCAGATCTTTTCCTAGGCTCTCACGACTTTTATGGGGGTTTTGCTCTTTCCGCCAAGGTTTTAGTGCTTCCGCTAGGTTTAGACTGTGGCTAAGTTGTATTTCTTAAAACAGACCCAAGATGTTTCGATACACAGAAATGAAGATTTTAAACATGATAACACACGATTGTTACAAAATCTAATTCTAAGAGCCGAACAAGAAAACAACACACTTGGAGATATTTTGAAGGAATTCAAACCTCCAGGATTGACCATTCATATGCAAAATACACAGAGACATAGAGATATTTCAATTTTTTTTATAGTCTAGTTCTCTATAGCCAAATCCTATTACAATAGTCCAAAATTTACATAAATACCTTACATTCAACAATCTGATCCTCAATCAATGGATCGAATCTATCTAATCCTAGGTAAATACCTAAACTGCATGATATTCTCCCCGAGAATCTCATTAAACTGCATGAACTACTTGGATTAATTACAAAATCATTCAAATACCTATATTCTAGCTCAAATCCTATCTATAAAACTTTGTAAAATGACAGCTAAAGGACCCCACTCCTTTGCTTGTAAACTTTTTTTGGATTTTTGGAATAAAAATGAAGCTTTTTGTATTCAAGCCTCATGCTCCTGCATCACAATGCATGTGAAGATATGTGTTTTCAAATAGACTACCATGCAATGATGTGTTCGTGAATGGACAACATGCGTGGACGGACAGAAAATGAACATGCAAGGAGATATTTTTGCGAACAGATGAACATGTTAAGAATGCTAAAGTACAAGCAAAGGGGCAACATGCAGATGCAACATCAAGTGAACGTAATGACCATCACGAAATCTACACACTTTTCCATGTAGAGGGGAAGCTCTAATACACCAAGAGGACATCCATCACTTAGCAACACTGCAACTCGACATGCACACCAAAAACATGTTGACAGTGTTGGAACCGCCAACATGTCAAGGGGATCTCCCTGGTAAGAAGTCCCAATTAGACCTCAGACTGTTTGGGTTAGGAGTCCTAGCAATGGGTTGTAAGGTAATGCCTTGACCGTGATGTCGCACAGAGGAAAGTAAGATAACTCTATCAGTAGCAAGGTTGTGACTGATGCAGAGAGTCAATGAATGTGTATGAGAGGTTCCAACACTTCGAAGGGAGAGGAAGGTGAAGGTGAGTTCCAAGTTAAAAGGGATCAGTCCCACCTCGGCTAGGAACACACCACACAAAGGACATGCATAGATTCTGGTGAAGCAGTCCACTATGATGCGGCAGTCACACCATACAAGGTAAGATAACACGAAAAACACTCATGGATCTATCTGAGACAAGTGTGATGGTTGATATAGAAAGTTTCATGAGAAAGGTCTGTTTGATGTTCAGCAGAACAGTCAACACAAACGATGACAACATTAACAACATATGTAACACATTAACAACAAGATTCATATAATTGCATACAAATCAGTTCATATATAAGTACATAAGTTAAACAACATATATCATTAAGGCAACCAAAATAGTCCAACTACAATAACAACATATGCATGGAAATGTGTTGGCTCTTATTATTAAATAAGTGTAAGTCACAATCATACAATACACCATGTAAACCTACTAACCCCAATAGAGGAATGTTACAGCCACATCCACCTGCTCCTCCAAAGAGATGTACTAGCTCCGTGCAGTGGAGAAGCCAAGGTGCGTTACAATATTGTCCAAGCTTTCTTCAAGATAGTCTCAGTAGAAGCTTGGCTGACCAAAAGCCTATACAATGAGTTATGAGGTATTATTTATAGCAAAGGGTGGGGTGACCCTTGACATTCCCCTTTGTGACCATTCAACTACCCTCATGACTCTTCACCTACTTTATGACTGTGACATTCACTCTTTACACTTGACTTACACTTGAAATGACTCAACATTACAATGCACATGTACCCATGTGAAAAATGGCTTGAACAAGCCAAACTAGACACCACTCTAACTTAGACAGCTATAGAAGTCCAACTGCTCGACATCCTCATGTTGATCAACATATTGGTGTCAAGATTGGTAGTCTCCGTTAGTGTCCGTGTATTCCGCTGTGACATTCTTCTGGAACTTGAATCTTGCCTCGATGGCATTCGGGTACACTGCTTGGGCTCCTCTGTCCAACTCATTTGAAAGCATGCGCATCATTGTCCTCAATGTGGGTAGACTAGCAAAATACTTGTTCATGATGTCTACACTGATAGGGAAGTCTAGACTAGTGACAACGTGCATCAACTCATTGAAGTACGAGCCAAGCTCCTATTGGACCTACTTCTTGGTCTTCGCTTGGGTGAGAGTCCCAAGTGATGGAATCACATGTGTGTGCACCACAACCTCCATGCTCTTGAATACTCATGCATGGGAAGCCTGTATGCTAGTGATGAGTTGCGGTAGGTCCTCTTAGTTTAGGATTTGACTCCAGATACGTGCTTGCAGCTCAACCGCTTTGGCCCTCTTCATTTTGGGAAAATGAAGTGGGCTCCCTTGTACTTCATCATCCATGCCTGCATGTTGTCAACGGTGACATGTATGTTCTTCAAGATGTGAGCTCTTCTCACACATCAATGCTACCATCCGTGAAGATGAACAATTGCTTGATGCACGATACTGGACTTGGAGTACAATGCTCGCATGACTGTGTCCAAGCACAATACTTCATCTAGTATTGCCTTCTTTAGTTTAGCTCGGGCAAACATTGTCACCAAATCTCCTCCCTACTTGGCCACCTATAGTTCCTTCACCATTCGCTCATTCTCAGCTATGAGGAAATGAACGCTGGAGCTAGTGGCCTCGATATACACTCTATTTGCATCGACCAAAGTAGCTGGGTCCTTGTGCATATCGATCATGTTCACTTGTTCTTCAACTTGCCTAGGGGATGTTCAGTCCTCTGGACTTGGTACTCTGTCAAGCTGCACAACTCTATGTTCAGATTCATCAAAAGAGTTGTTATGCATCTCTTCTTCCAGCTGACCACCAAGGATCTCAATGCCTCCTTGGTCATTCGAGACTTGCTCATCATCTAGATGCATTGAATTGGGTGAGTCAACCTCTCTGTGGTGAGGCCTGAGGTCGATATCCTATTCCTACTCATGTTGCTCCATGTCTTCATCCAACTGTTCAAGAGCATGTTCTATCTCATGAGCAAAGTCTTGCCCTTGCAAGGGCTCACCTTGCTTGCATGATGCCAGCTGTTTAGCAGAATCAACTACTTGTACAGGCACTGCTTCGTCTGTCTACACATGATGCACCCCTGTTGAATATGCTATTGTTGCACTTCCTTCTCATATTGGTGCAGCTCTTGTTCTTTTCGAAGTTGCTCCCTCAGCTCATTCAACTCCTTCTATGCTTCTTCCATTCTCTTCTTATCCCTCTGCCTTCGAGCGATTCCCTTTTCGCGATGCTGCTTCTTCTATTGAATAAACATAAATGCTTGTTCTACAAGTGGATATGCTCGAAACTTGCAACTTTGTTCCTCCTCGATTCAGCTGACAATCTTTCTCTTCCCTTTGTTGCATGCATGTATGCTTGGCTCCGCTCTTTTTGTTGTTGCTGCTACTACTGGTGTTATCTGTGATGCTGCTTCACGCTGTCATGCTAACCACTCTATGGCGAAACTGACCTATTCATTGGGTCTGGAGGAGTTGAAGCAATACCTGCATGAGTCCTCCTCGGCCCAATGACATCCCCCATGGATCCAATTGAACTGAACTCTCATGCAGTGATCCTTCACAATGAAATGTGGGTCATACGGGTTGAAGCTTCGAAGGTCGAAAAGGTACTTCTTCATCTGTTCAACTTTGACATCTGCTTTCTTGATGCTCTGGATCTTGTATAACCCAATCTGTAACGGAAGAGTGGACCAAGGTGCCTTCTTCTTCTGTTGCAGCCTAACTATTAATCCTAATGAGATATGATACACTGTTTCCTGCATGACAAGCACATCCAAAGCAAACTTTGGTAAAACATGCGGAGGCTTCTTCGCATTGAACACTTTGATGAACATGCCATCTGGTGAGGCATACCAATCAACAATGGTTGATAATGCCCTCATTGCTTGTTCTGACATGCAAGTGGATCCTGTTCGAATATCAACCTATACACTGGGGTGACAAGATGGTTAGAAAGCCATATGATCATTCTTTTGAAGTTGCACTTGGACAATAACTTGAAATATGTGCTAACAACAGTCTCCATAGGTGACCATGCCCACTCTAAACCTGAGAACTTATGTCGGGCACAGACTGCATCTAGAATGTAGGCAGACATGTAAATCTCTGCATGCATGCCTCTGGGTGACTTTCGAGCCTTTGTGACTTTCTCCTTCAGCTGATGAGCCAGTATGCCATACCAGTTACATGGTCTTCCTTCTCTAGCCAGTTGGTCTAGCACGACCACCCAACTCTAAGGGAAAGCATTAGTGCTCGCTTGGCCACTTAGTCAACATGCGAATATGACCAAGTATTAGTATGCCTTCCTCAATATCTTCGTCTTATAGATTTGATTAGGGGTCATCTTGAAACGAGCTAGCTCCTTTACCCAATCCCTCAAAATGTCTCTAGAGTGACCTCTGCTATTGAGCAAGATGAATGGAGTCATGACAGCCATGGGCTCATTCATCTAATACATCTCATCGCAGTCTCATGCCCAGAAGGTTGCAAGCTTCGTCCCTCTGACACTGCTCAAGGTCATTGTCTCGGGGTCAGTGTGAGAGAAGATCTAGTGAATCATATCCACACATGGGAACATGGGTATCTACATGAAATCTGGTACATGCTGGTTAAGAATGTTCACATACACCTGACAGTCTTCAAGGTCTTCCCCAAAAGTACCTGCGAATGTTTCATTCACCTCTTCCCACTTCAGCTTGATGTTCTTGTCTAGATACAGCTTCGTATCTTCGTAGATTGGCATGCTAAAGGACACCTGTCCAACTCCTCTTCCAACTGCAACACCATCAGTGTCCTGGGATCCTGGTCTCTTGGAAGCCATTGAGATAGACGAACACCTGAAAGATCTAGAAACAAGAAGCATGCATCACAAGAAATATGTTAGTGAAAACAAAGCAAAACTGGGGAAGCACATTGCATATACCTAGGGAATTGATGAGCAAGATAGGGAAAATTCCACTGGGAGGCTAAGTAACTAGTTGCCAGAACTGCACAAAAGGAAGTCTATGCTATCTGGGAGGTTGGACTAGCTGCTAGATCTATGAAATGTGAAATCTAGTTGGGTAGTTGGTTGTTGGGATTGCGCAATGCGCAATTCCAACTGAGAAAGATTGTTGGCCTCGGGATAGATTGTCGCAAATTTTTGGGCCAAGCAACCATGAACATCAAAAAATACATAATTTATTCTAGGAGGCTTGTTCTGGGCAAGAATGTGCAAATCTGGAGAGGAAGGTGAGCCTTCCTTCCCTATATTGTGTAATGCAGTCTTGGTGGGGACAGAGCCTAGGCCAAGGTTGGCCCGACTCGTTGATAGGCAACTGAAAGCAAGTAAGTCAATAAAATGATTTGTGACACTAAGTGATAGCAGAAGTGATAAACAGTGCATGGAAAACATGAATGGAATATTCAGTAAACAAAGCAACATGCATGTGGGTGAGGTCGTTTGCCGGTTGGGCAAACGTCCGTGCAAAACAGTTTCATGCATGCAAGAGTAGTGAGATAGTGATGAAAATTGATAGAGCTAGGACAAGCTAGAACATATGTAAGTGAAAGTAAGCATTCAAATAAATCAATCAAACAACGCTCGCACAAGAGAATACACAAAAAGCGACAAAAATGATGAAAAAGACAAGTTGAGGCCACTTACCCGTGAATAGCTGAGCTAGATGTGTCGAAGAGTCCTGGATATGTTGTGGGATGTCATAGATCCAAGATTGATGTGAATGAATGATCTCTGATGTGTCAAATAAATAAGTTGGTCTCATGACGCACATGCCACAAATCTAGGAAAAAGCGACACTTGGAGGAAAAATTCTAAAACAACTTTGCATGTAACCCCCTACTTCTAAAAATAGCTCCTTGAATCATGGGATACATTTTTCATGTTGTCTCTTACTATTCCGGGAAGATCAAGTCATGCATGCATGTAAGTCAAGTTTCCTCAAACCCGAGTGGAACTAGTCAACTAGACTATCCATGCATGCCAGTGCTCAATTGCTTGGGAAAAATGCGCATTCCTGATTGTAAGCTGGGTTGAATGCCCAAGGGGATAGCACAATTTCTTGGCAGAGCAGCTGACTACTGCCCATATTTATGAAAATCCTGGACCGAGCAACCTAATGCTAGGAAAAATTGCGTAAATCCTGTTGGAAGCGTTGGCTGGTAGGATTGCACAATCCTGGAGACCAGCAGGCTGTCAAAGAGGATTGCGCAATTCCTAAAGGGAAGGTTGGTTGCCCTCCAGGAATGTGCAATTTTCAAGGGGAATTTTCTCATCCTCCACTACCAACAGGCCTGGATAGTACCCCGGTGGAGTCACATAGGAACACAAGCATGGCTTCGCTGCCAGTGAGCCTTTTCAGTACCCCGACGGACTTACTTGCATCACCTCCCTACGCAAGAAGCCTTTCTCTTCTTTCACCTTATTCATTTTTCATTTTGAATTTTTGGACATTTTCATTTTCACTGTGCATAGCACTTATTCATTTTAGAGGTGGAAGAGGGATCTCGACTTATTGAGAGAAGAAGAGGTTGTTTGCACCGAGAAGTATTTTATTGTATCTCTGACATTCTTTTCAAGGTTTTCCCCCTCACCTTACTCTACTTGACTGAGCTGACAAGGGTTAACCCAAAAACAATCAACTAGAGAATGTGACACTAGTTAGCACACAAACATTGTGTTTACACCAAGGTTCACTTCGAACAGTATGTATTTTCCTTCAACATATCATGGATTAAGAGTAACAAGTTCATCATACAGAGGCAAGATGATAGATAACCAAGTAGTGATAGCTATATAAACTCCCTTGTACTTTACCCAGCTCGTTTCATGAGTCACACATAGTTTCATGCGAACTAACCTACGAATGAAACAAATGAATGAACTAACAACAAAGCTAAGAAAAAGCAGAAGAAAAAATGAGAGCAAAGCAAGGAAACAAACAAGCAAGTAAGCATGCAAGCAAACACTACTCCTAATCCTACACTAATGGTGCATGGGCCTAATCACATGAAGTGATACTTCCAATGTAGCCACTGGTGCATTGGTAGGCCCATGTGAGTGAAGGCTTGGTCCGCGAGTAACCTAGTCATGCGAACCAGTATACACAAAAGATATAACATTGAAGATAGCCACACTTCATGTTTCAAAGTGCCCACGGGACATAAGTGAGTGCATGTGCATGACAGGGACTTATCATGGTGTTGTGTGACACTACGTGCAACTTTGAAGCAAAAACACACTCTTGACTGAGACATGCAAGCAAACGAAAGAAAAAAAGACAACTTATGTCACGAATGAGTTCTGGCAATGTAAGACTCCTCCAAAGCATGAGCAATGGGATCATGCAGTTCGAGTGGAGGAAGTGTGATCTGTGTGTGAGATGGATCTTCAATGCATACAGATGAGTGATTAGGAGCCTTGGGTGATTAAACAGTTTCATGATCGGAAGTGAGAATAACCCCAAGAGAGCGAGGGCTTGACATAACCATCAGCTTGAGCTGAAGTGCCTCAACAGCCTTGGGTGTCTCAACTTCATCATCAGGTATATCATCATAAACCGATGGCTTCGAAATATCAACTGCGATAGATTCGTGATCGTGATCAAAATTGGAAGAAAATGAATAATGACCGCCACGATTAGAAAAATGAATGAATTCTTTGGCATCCTCATGATCAGATGAATCAAATACAGGGGTAGATGAAAAGCGAATGAACTCATACTCTTTGTTTATGGAAAACACATATGAAGAATCAAGTGGATCTTCAATGAATAACTTATCCTCTCCATTGTCGAATGATGGAATAGCATCCAATGAGTCTTGCAAGCGATCAACAATGGGTGCCTCCATGGATGAAGACACACATGAAAAATCATGGATGACAGGTTCACCAAAGAAGCTAAGAAAGAATGGAGGGGGCTAAGACGAAAGGTAGTCATCCTTCACTGAGTGTTGATGTTCAAGCTCCCACTCATACTCTTCATGAATGACAGTGCATGTTGGTTGTGCAACACAAACTCCGTCAGTGGGTTGTTCCTCGTTCACAACAAGTGAAGAGTCTAGAATGGATGAACACAAGACAAAATCATCTAAAGGAACACCTGAGTGCGAAGACGGAGGCCGAAAAAAGGAATTCATATGGGAACTCGAAGGACTCACAACCAACTCTGTGCGAAAATGGAGTGGAGTGATGTTGGGATGGCGTGAAGAATGAACAGATGTGCGAACATGATCCTTAGTATCACAGGGCGATGGTGGAACTGTTGAATGAAAGGGAGGCAGATAGTCCATTGAGATAGTCCCTACTCCCACATGGGATTTCGCGGTTCCATCGAAAAAGAAGGTTGAGTGAGGCTTGACATAAAGCTTCCTCTTGGGACGGGAAAATTTCTTAAGATAGTACTTGAACTAGTCCCATAGATAAAATAAACTTTATCTAGCTCCTTAGAGCTTGAAACTCCAAGTCATGGAAGCGCTACCAAAAATCAATAATGGATTCATGCAGAGGCCTCTGTTGCTGTAACAGTTTCCAAACAAGATGGTCCGGATCAAAATGATAGAACATGTTTTCAATAAGATCATAGAAGTGCTCACATGAGTGCACGGTGTCAGCTGGTAGGCTAAGCACCCAATGAAATGGAGATTTGCGAAGTGTGTATGTGAGCAGAAACCTAGCCTGTTTGTCAGTAAACTCATATTTCTCATAAATCATGGAAAGAAAGTTATGTAAGTGCTCAGGCCAGGCCACTTCGCCTTCACCATCATACATGCGAGTGGAAAAGAGATTGAAAATCCTCCCCGAGATGGAGACATCTTCATGATTTGAAAAACACCTCAGGGGAAGAAGAATGCAAGACTCCATGAAAGATATGCAAAGGTTCAAAATTGGATGAGAGGACACTGCTTGTCATCAGGCCCTCCTTCTAGCATCAGAAATGTTGACGGTGCTGGACCTGCCAACATGTCAAAGGGATCTCCCCGGTAAGATGTCCCAATTAGACCTCAGACCATTTAGTTTAGGAGTCCCAGCAGTGGGTCATAGGGTAATGCCTTGACTGGGATGTCACACAGGGGCAAGTAAGATAACTCTGTCACTAGAAAGGGTGTGACTGATGCAGAGAGTCAAGGAATGTGTATGAGAGGTTCCAACACTTTGAAGGGAGAGGAAGGTGAAGGTGAGTTCCAGGTTAAAAGGGATCAGTTCCAACTCAGCTAGGAAAACAACACACAAAGGTCATGCACAACTTCTGGCGGAGTAGTCCACTCGAATGCGGAAGTCACAACATACAAGGTAAGATAACACGAACAACCCTCATGGATCAATCTGAGACGAGTGTGACGACTGATATAGCAAGGTTCATGACAAAGTTCTGTATAATGTCCGGTAGAACAGTCAACACAAATGGTGACAAAATTAATAACATATGCAACACATTAACAACAAGATTCATATAATTGCATACAAATCAGTTCATATACAAGTACGTAAGTTAAACAACATATATCATTAAGGCAACCAGAACAGTCCAACTACAATAACAATATATGCATGAATATGTGCTGGCTCTTATTATTAAAGAAGTGTAAGTCACAATAATATAATACACCATGTAAACCTGCTAGCCCCAATAGTGGAACGTTACAGCCACATCCGCCTGCTCCTCCAAAGAGATGTACTAGCTCCGTACAGTGGAGAAGCCAAGGCACGTTACAATACTCTCCAAGCCTTCTTCAAGATAGTCTTAGTAGAAGCTTAGCTAACCAAAAGCCTATACAATGAGTTATGAGCTACTATTTATAGCAAAGGGTGGGGTGACCCTTGACATTCCCCTTTGTGACCATTCAACTACCCTCATGACTCTTCACCTACTCTATGACTGTTACATTCACTCTTTACACTTGACTTACATTTGACATGACTCAACATTACAATGCACATGTACCCATGTGAACAATGGCTTGAACAAGCCAACTAGACACCAATCTGACTTAGACAACTATAGAAATCCAATTGCTCGACATCCTCATGATGATCGATAGTAACATATTGGTGCCAAGATTGGTAGTCTCTAATAGAGTCTGTGTGTTTCACTGTGACATCAGATGGAACCTAAACCTTACCTCCATGGCATCCAGGTACATTTATTGGGCTCCTCTGTCCAACTCATCTGAAAGCATGCGCATCATTGTCCTCAATGTGGCCAGACTAGCAACATACTTGCGCATGATGTCTGCACTGATAGGCAAGTCTGGACTGGTGGTGACGTGCATCAACTCGTCGAAGTACAAGTCAAGTTCCTGTTGGACCTGCTTCTTGGTCTTCGCTTGGTTGCGAGTCCTAAGTGATGGAATCGCATGTGTGTGCACCACAACCTCCATGCTCTTGAATACTCATGCATGGGAAGCATGTATGCCAGTGATGAGTTGCGATAGGTCCTCATAGTTCCAGATCTGACTCTAGATATGTGCTTGCAACTCAACCGCATTGGCCCTCATCATCTTGCACAAATGAAGCGGGGCTCCCTTATACTTCATCACCCATGCTTGCATGTTGTCAATCACAACATGTATTTTCTTCAAGATGCAAGCTCTTCTCACACATCAATGCTACCATTCATGAAGATGAATGACTGCTTGATGCATGGTACTGAATTTGGACTATAATGCTTGCATGAATGTGTCCAAGGACAATACCTCATCTAGTATTGCCTTCTTCAGTTCAGCTCAGGCAGACATTGTCACCAAGTCTCCTCCCTGCTTGGCCACCTGTAGTTCCTCCGCCATTCGCTCATTCTTAGCTATGAGGAAATGAACACTAGAGCTAGTGGCTTCAGAATACACTCTAGTTACATTGGCCAAAGCAGTTGGGTCCTTGTGCAAATCAGTCACGATCACTTGTTCTTCAACTTGCGCAGGAGATGTTCGGTCCTCCGGAGTTGGTACTCTGTCAGGTTGCACAACTCTATGTTGAGGTTCATCAAAAGAGTTGTTGTGCATCTCTGCTTCCAGCTGATAACCAATGATCTAAGTGTGTCCTTGGTCTTTTGAGACTTTCTCATCATCTGAATGCATTCAAGAGGGTGAGTTGACCTCTCTATGATGAGGCATGAGGTTAGTATCTTGTTCCAACTCCTGCTACTCCACGTATGCATCCAACTGTTCAACAACCTATTCTATCTCATGATAAAAGTCTTGCCCCTACAAGGGCTCACCTTGTTCACCTGATGCTAGTTGTTCAGAAGAGTCAACAACTTATATGAGTGCTTCTTCATCTGTCTGCACGTGATGTGACCCTTAGTGAATCTGCGATTGTTGTGCTTCCTTCTCATATTGGTGTAGCTCTTGTTCTTTTTGGACTTGCTCCCTTAGCTCATGCAACTCCTTCTCTGCTTCTTCCATTCTCTTATTATCCCTCTGCCTTCGTGCGATTCAATTATCACACTACTACCTCTTCTGTTGACTAGCCATAGCTGCTTGTTCTACAAGTGGATCTACTCAAAACTTATAGCTTTGTTCCTCCTCCGTTCGGTCGACAATATTTGTCTTCCCTTTGTCGCACGTAGGTATGCTTGGCTCCATTGTTTTTGTTGTTGATGCTATTGCTGGTGTTATTCATGATGCTTCGTAACGATGTTGTGCTAACCACTCTACAACGAAACTGACCTATTCATTGAGTCTAGAGGAGTTGAAGCAATACCTCCATGAGTCCTCCTCAGCCCAATGGCATGCCCCACGGATCCAATTGAACTAAACTCTCACGTAGTGATCCTTTACAATGCAATGCGGGTCATACGGGTTGAAGCTTTGGAGGTCGAATGGGTACTTCCTCATCTGTTCAGCTTCGACATCCACTTGCTTGATGCTCCGGATCTCGTATAACCCAATCCACAACGGAAGAGTGGGCCAAGGTGCCTTCTTCTTCCACTGCAGCCTAGCTATTAATCCTGCTGAGATATAATACACTACTTCTTGTATGAAAAGCACATCCAAAGAAAACTTTGGTAGAACATGCAGAGGCTTCTCTGCATTGAACACTCCGATGAACATGTCGACTGGTGAGGCATACCAATCTGCAATGCTTAACAATGCCTTCATCGCTTCTTCTAATATGCATGGTGGATCCTTTTCAAATATCAACTTGTACACTAGGGTGACAAGATGGTCTGACAGTCATATGGTCACTCTTTTGAAGCTGCACTCGAACAATAACTTGAAATATGTGCTCAGAATAGTCTACGTTGGTGACCATGCCCACTCTAAACCCAGGAACTTTTGTCGGGCACAGAATGCATCTAGAATGTAGGCGGACATGTAAATCTCTACATGCATGCCTTTGGGTGACTATCGAGCCTTCATGACTTGCCCCTTCAGCTAATGAGCTAGTATGCCAAACCAGTTGCATGGTCTTCCTTCTCTAACCAGATGGTCCAGCACGACCACCCAACTCTGAGGGAAGGTTTTAGTGCTCGCTTGGCCACTCATTCAACATGCGAATATGACCAAGTATTGGTATGTCTTCCTCAATATCTTCGTCTTATAGCTCCAATTAGGGGTCATCTTGAAACGAGCTGGTTCCTTTACCCAATCCTTGAAAATGTCTCTGGAGTGACCTCTCTTGTTGGAGAAGCTAAATGGAGGAGTCATGACAGTCATGGGCTCGTTCATCTAATCTATCTCATCATAGTCTCATGCCCAAAAGGTTGCAAGCTTCATCCCACTGACAGTGCTCAAGGTCATCATCTCGGGGTCAATGTGAGAGATGATCCAATGAATCATATCCACACATGGGAACTTGGGGTATCTACATGCAATCTAGTACAGGCCGGACTTATGAATGTTCACGTATACATGACAGTCTTCAAGGTCTTCCTCAAAAGTACCTGCGAATGTTTCATTCACCTCTTGCCACTTCAGTTTGATTTCCTTGTCTAGATAAAGCTTCATCTCTTCATAGATTGACATGTTAGAGGACACATGCTCAACTGTTGTTCTAACTACAACACCATTAGTGTCTTGGGATCCTAGTCTCTTGGAAGCCATTGAGACAAACGAACACCTGAAAGATCTGGAAACAAGAAGAATGCATGGAAAGAATATGTCAGTGAAAACAAAGCAAATCGAGGGAAGGACATAGCACATACCTGGGGAACTGATGAGAAAGATTGCACAAATTTCAATGGGAAGCTGAGTGGCTAGCTGCCAAAACTGTGCAAAAGGAAGTCTAGGATGTCTAGGAGGCTGGACTGACTGCTAGATCCGTGAAATGCACAATCCAGCTGAGCAACTAGCTACTGGGATTGTGTAATGCGTAATTCTAGCTGAGAAAGACTGTTGGGCCAAGCAGCCACTGACCTCCAGAAATGCATAATTCAGTCTAAGAGGCTAGTTTTGGGCAAGAATGCACAAATCTGGAGAGGAAGGTGAGCCTTCCTTCCCCAGATTATGCAATGCAGTCTTCGTAGGGGCAGAGCCTAGGCCAAGGTTGGCCCGACTTTCCAACGGGAAACTGAAAGCAATTAAGTCAATGAAATGCATGGTGACACTGAGTGATAGCACAAATGATAAATAGTGCATGAAAAACATGAATGGAAGATTCAGCAAATAGATCAACATGCATGTGGGTAAGGTTGTTCGCTGGTTCGGCAAACGTCCGTGAAAAACAAATTCGTGCATGCGACAGTAGTGAGACAGCGACAAAAATTGAAACAAAGCTAGGACAAGCTATAATATATGTGAATGATAGCAAGCATTCAAAGAAATTAAGCAAACGATAGTCACATAAGCGAATACACAAAAAGTGACAGAAATGCTGAAAAAGACAAGTTGAGGCCACTTACGCGTGAATAGTTGAGTTGGATGTTTCGAAGAGTCCTAGATGTGTTGTGGGATGTCAAAGCTTCAAGATCGATTTGATTGAATGAGCTCTAATTCTTTGAATAAATAAGTTTGGTCTCATGACACGCATGCCACAAATCTAGGAAAAAGTGACACTTGGAGGGAGACTTCTAAAACAACTTTACATGTAACCCCCAATTGTTAAAAATATCTCACTGAATCATGGGATACCTTTTGCATGTTTTCTCTTGCTATTATAGGAAGATCAAGTCATGCATGTATGTAAGTCAAGCTTCCTCAATCTCGGGTGGAACTAGTCAACAAGATTGTCCATGCATTTTAGTGCTCAACTGCTTGGGAAAAATGTGCATTCTTGAATGTAAGTTGGGCTGACCGCCCAAGGGGATTGCACAATTTCTGGGCAGAGCAGCTAACTTCTGCCCAGATTTGCACAAATCTTGGGCTAAATAACCTGATGCTGGGAAAAATTGTGCAAATCCTGTTGGGAGGGTTGGCTGGCAGGATTGCACAATCTTAGAGACCAACAGGCTGTCAGAGAGGATTGCACAATTCCTGGAGGGAAGGCTGGTTGACCTCCAGGAATGTGGAATTTTCAAGGGGAAGCTACTCAGCTTGAAACTGGACCAAGTTCGGGTAAGTATCTTGTGAGGGGAATGGATCGACTGTGATAGATAGGCTGCCTTTGTGCAAGGCAAACACTGAATCTTGAGTACTTGACGAAGCAAGACAAAGTTTTGTGTAAGGTTGGTAGGGTTTGGCTCCAAAACAGGCTTAGGAAAAATTTTGGAGGGTGGTTGTAGCGAATACAATGCAACAGCATGAACATACCATCATTGTCATGTTGAGTCATGTCATGAGTCGTGTTAGCCACATCACTATTGTGGGCCATACTGTTGTCAATCAATGTAATGTAACGTGGAAGTCCAAGAGACCCACTTGTAATCTGAAGAGTCATGTAATCTGAAAAGTCATGGATGTCAAACAGTCATGAGGGAAGTCAAACAATCACAAGGGCCAATTTCAACCTTGGCTACAAATACCCCCTCATTTGTACATGCAAAATACTTTTCACCTTGGCTCCTCCCACATAGCCTTGAGAGTATGTAATATTTTCTTTAAGGAGCGAGTAGTGCCTCCAACGCCCTGCCCATGGGGTTAGTGATGTATGGTGTATTGATGTGTCTTGGAAATTTCTCTTAATTTGGAAGCTTGCTCATTGGGCAACATGTTTTCTCACATGTGTTGTAACTGTTTGTAATAACTAATCTTGAACAGTTGTAATACATGTTGCTTTAACCTGTGTTAAACAATTGAACTCATTTAGTTGTTCTAATACATATATTTATGAAAATGTGTTGTATAAGTTTTTAACGTTGTCCTGCCCACGTTGGTTACCTCTCAGACATCAGACAAAACCTTTCATGAAACCTTCTATAATGATCATCGCACTCATAGGTGTTGTACGTGCTATCTTCGTTTGTGTGTTTTGACTGCCACATCCATATGGATTTCTCTTCCGGAAGTTTTTCATGTCCTGTTGTGTTGTGTGTCTCTAATAGAGTTGGGACTTCCTCCCATTCGACCTGAGACTCACTCCCACCCTCTCTCTCTGCTGTGAAAGAACCTTGACACAAGTAACACTAGCATTCACCAAGCACACAAACCTCGTTGTTCGAAGATGAAGACCACCCTCTCGTGCTGACAAGAAAGAGCTAAGGAAAACGTTTAAGATAATGGCAACTGGGCCATCATACCAGATGGACCTCCTACACCAAATGGTGTGAGGTCTAGTTGGGACTTCATACCGGGGAGATCCCCTGAATGTTGGTGAGTCTAGCACCGTCAACATTTATGGTGCTTGAAGGAGGTCCGCTAGTTGTTTATGGTTGAATGTCCTCTCACACCCACTCATCAATCATCTAGTCAAGGCAGTGACTTGCACTCCCTCTCACCTGTGCATGACTCTATGGTTGATTACTCCTCACCTCCCAAGAATGAACATGAAATTTCACATCAACACCTTTGCTCCGTCCGTCCCATCACCCGCCAATTCATGAAAGTAGATTTTAACTCCGTACATAAATTACTTGCATACGAATTCTAAAACACAGAAAATAAGCAATAGAGCATAACACATAAAACACATATACATAGAGATTTTCCCTTGGATCCTAAAACTGGGACTACTAGCTTGATTTTTCATTATGTTCCTTTCAATGTTACAATACATATTTATACATGCTGAAGCATCCAATACCATGGACCGAAAACCATCATGTCCAAAACCATGGACCGGAAACCATCACCTCCAAAATCATGGACCGAAAACCATCGCGTCCAAAAACCATGGACCAAAAACCATTGCGTCCAAAACCATGGACGAAAAACCATCGTGTCCAAAACCATGGACCGAAAACCATCGTGTCCAAAACCATGGACCAAAAACCATCGCGTCCAAAACCATGTGCAAAAAGAATGCACAAACCATAAGTAGGTCTGCCCAACCTAATATATGGTCCAAAACCAAAATTTTTTCGGGGCGCTGCTCTTAAACCCAATAGAGTGGGGTTACCTGCACCCCTCAAACCCCATGACCCCCCCCCCCCCCCTCCACGACGCAATCAGCGCAATGGAAGGGGGGGGGGGGGGGCTCTACCCCCCTTCTAACCCCTATTTTAACTACGTGGGCTAGTCGTGGAAAGAATATAACACAACCCAACAATCATTGGACTGATCCCAGGAATCCAACATCTTCCAAACATATCAAGAAAGAAAAAACCACTCCCACAAGGTTGTTGTATCATCAGTGGAAGAAGCAGTTCTTGCCACACTTGAAGGTCTAGCAGAAGTTGTTGAAGAAAGAGAGGAACCTCTGATCTTCTAACAGGGAGAAGGAGACACACTCGTGTTCTTGGGCTCATACTATGGTGCAGGAGGCAGAGGGGAAGGCAATGGATGAGGCGGAGGTGGAGAGGAACCAACATACTCAAATCCGAAACTGTTAGATTCTGAAGAAGAGGAGGTGGATGAAGAGCAAGAAGACATGGATGACCAAAATCTAGAATGGATGACTCTGGGACCATTGGCTCTCCCGGGTGCTTTGCACAAGATGCTGAAGCGGTCAGAGAGGATGATCACAAATTTTGACCCAGACAACACAATGAAGGCATAGGTTCACTTAAACAACTTCTACCTACAACTGTAGACCCTTGAGGTATGCTACGATGATGTCACATCTAGACTTTTCCCATGTATCTTGGATGGTCATGCAACTGCATGGTATCACAACCTTCCTATTATCTCCATACAAAACTAGGTAATGTTCAAACGTATGTTTTGGAAAAGTTTGTTGATCACAAGACCCCATCCATGTTACTCAAAGAATTGGGAAGCCTGAAGGTGGTGGGAAAAGAGAAGGTAAAAGATTTCAATCAGTGATTTCTGTGCATATTGAATAAGTTTTAAGTGGACATGAAACCTCATGACTCCATCACCATCGATTACTACACGACCACACTGCCAACCAACATTGTGCAGTTTGTCAAGCGAGCTACGAAACCAACACTCTCGGAAAACTTCTAAGAGGCAATTGATGTTGAAAAGTACCTACACGTGATTGGAGTTATCAAGGATGATGAACCGTCAAAGGACTCCAGAGAGGTGAGCAGGAAGCCACAGGCTGCGGCAAGCAAGGGTAAGGATAGAGAAACAAGTGATCTTGAAACCCTTACTCACCTTGTCAAGAACTTGACAACATAAGTGTCTGAGCTCAAACAATGAACAACGGATAGATCTACGAGAAACTGACCGCCTAGATAAAGACAAGGAAGCATGTCATCAAGCAACCACCGTCTCCCAACTAAAACTGTGCAGAGCTCTGTGTTCCAGCTCGAATAGTGTGCGAATGAAGAATTATGTTAATTTCATGAAGATGATCACTCAAAAAGGTCTTGTTTGGACTGGAAGCGAGTTGCAGGCTCAGTATGCAACCGCATAATTGAGGTTGACAACAATGCACAAGGACAGTCAGGAGATACAGACAATGATGAAGATGTTGTGCCATATGAGGCATCAATCTCTGGGTATGTGGTAAACATGTATCAGTGCTTGCAAGTAATGCAGAAGATGAACACAAAGAAACAACCCCAAAAGACAAATGATCATTATAATTTCAGAAGTAAGGGGGCTCCCCTTGCACTTGGGGAAGTGAAACAAAGGTTTTAACTTCTGAGGAAGGTTGATCCACCTGTCGTCCAAAAGCAGAAAACACAAAGTAAGCTCAGGAAGACAACGACGGACAAGAGTATGTCCATGAGTAGCAAATTGCAGAACACTTTGTCGAACAACATGAACATCAATCTTACGCTAGACACCTTAGTGAGTCTACCCCCTCTGGATTACAACATTGTGAAGTACATGAAGAAAAATCATGCAAACATCAGTTTATTCGAGTTGGCTAAGATCCAGAGTTAGTGGGACATCCTGCTACGCACACTGGGACAGACATCAGTGGACAGTGCATCCTCTACCAACAAGGGAGCATGCACATCTCCCAGATCATTTTCAACTATGTTAAACGCGCTCCAGATGGAAGAAGAAAATTATGTTTGCCCTCCATTCCTTCTTTCATTCAAAATATTCAACTATAATGTTCACAATTGTTTGGTTGATTTTGGCATGGTAGCCAATGTCATGTCACTCTCCATTTCTAAAAAGATCAATGCGCAGTGGAGCAAGACATCTGCTCAGATCATCCAACTTGATTGAACATCTGTACCAGCAATTAACAAACTTCACGTTGTGATCATCAGACTATCTCATGATGGCCGAGTTCACCATTGCATAAACATTGTTGTTGTGGACATACCAGAAGTGTATGGCCTACTGCTCAGCAGAGACTGGTCCAGCAATCTGAATGGATACTTTGCTACAGACTGGTCGCACATGTGGCGTCCGTACAACAGAAAAAACAATAAAATCTTAGTGTTATTCGATAAATATATGAGGCATAATTTCACTCCCATCAATGGTGAAAATGAACTGTTGGCCTTCGCAGAGCTCATGTTTTTCAACTGCCTCTTGGAAACAACGTTGGTGTGTTATCCCGCACGGCCAGCCCTAAACCGACCAGACACGCAGTTGGGTCTCCTTATTTTCCCAACTGATTGAAATGAAACATGTACATTACATTGTAAAATTGGTAGTAGTAGTAGTAGTGCAAGCGCATCAAACATTTCGTGTACAGACGAATTGTTGACCATGTATTTTGACGGATCAAGGACATGGGATAGCTTAGGAGTCGAGTGTGTCTTGATCGATCCAAACAACAAGACGCATATGATCTTGAGTCACTTGAATTTCGAGTGCAAGAACAACATTGCTGAATACAAAGCACTCATGTTAGGTTTGCAGAAATCCATTAGCCTCAATGTGGTCGCGCTCGAAGTGGTAGGTGATTCAGAAATAGTGGTACGGAAAGTATGCAACACCATTCACTGTTTATCACTGCATCTCAAAAGTTACCAGGAAGAGGTATGGTGATTGATCTCTAACTTCCAAGCAGTCAATATCATTGTTGTACCAAGAATGTGTAATGCAACTCCAATGCTTTGGCAAATGTGACTTCTAGAATGTCACCCCTTAGGGATAGATTTATTATTGAAATTTTGTATAGACCATCTATCCTGGATAATATAACTAATTTACGTGTATTTGGTGATGATAAACAAATACTCCATTTCATGGTCAATGTTGATACCTTCAAGCATGCAGTGATAGACAAAGACGATCACAAGCAATCTTTGCAAGATGGGACAGATATCAAGAAAGGCCACCCCATTCCCAAAGGTGTGGCATCTTTTGAAAAGCTCTATGACTTGTAAGAATGCTTTTAGGGGCCGAGGAACAAAAAAACCCATAGCTCTACCATGATGCATGAGCTGATCAACTTGGGAACAGAACAATATCTGAAGTTCATTTGTCTAGGTACGTGTTGCATGAAATAGGAGTGGCAAGCCTTTGTCCGCTTGTTCAAATAGTACTGGGATGTGCTCGTGTGGACATATGACAATCTGAAAACTTACGACACACAAATAATCCAACACATAATTCCAATCAAAGAAGGGGTCAAGCCATATCAGCAGAAGCTAAGGAAAGCATATGCATCACTTGAAACCCTCATACAAAAAGAGCTCACCAAGTTGTTGGATGCACATATCATATATAGAGTTCGTCATTCTACTTGGGTTTCAAACCTTGTTCCTGTACGAAATAAGTCCGGGGAAATCTGCTTGTGTGTTTATTTCTGGAAATTGAACCACACCTCAGACAAAGACAATTACCTTGTGTCATCTATGGAGCACATTCCACATATAGTATCTAGGGCACAAATGTTTTCTTTACTTGATGGGTTCTCAGGATATAATCAGGTTCTGGTAGCTGAACCTGATATACTCAAAACTACCTTCCATACCAAGTGGGCTACGTTCGAATATAGAAGAATGACTTTTGGGCTTGTGAATGCAGGTGCAAGATTTTAACGCACCATGGACACCACCTTCCACGAACTCATCGGACAAAGCGTAGTGGTGTACCTCAATGATGTTACCATGTTCTCCAAAAAAGGAGAAGACCACATACGCCATTTGAAGAAAAAAATTTAGTGATGGTGGAAATATAGGATTTCCTTGAATCCCAAAAAGAGCATATTTGTAGTGTCCGAGGGGAACCTCCTTGGGCACATCATTGTCAAGAGTTGGATCAAGGTTGATCTAGACCGGGTTTGACCTATCACACAGATCCCTCACCCAACCAACACGAAAGTGATGCAGTCCTTCTTGGGAAAGATAAACTTCCTTTGGAAGTTCATCTTCCATTATGTGCAGATAGTCAAACCAATGCAAGCCATGATCAAGACGGATGCGTTTTATAGCTGGGGTAAGAGGGAATAGTACACATTCACCCGTGTCAAGTAGGCTATTGCAAAAGCACCTTTACTCTACAGCCCATATTTTAACAAATATTTCCTACTATACACCTTCACCTCCAATGATTCACTCGTTGCAGTACTCACTCAGAAGGATGAGATGAACGATGAATGTCCCACCTCCTTCATGATTGCAAGCATGCAGAGACCCAAACTCAACTACCCCTCCATCGAAAAACAACCATATGCAGTATACAAGGTGGTGAAACATTTCAAACCCTACTTTTTAAAAAACCATTCCATAGTCTATGTGCCTCACCCGGCAATCCGTTCACTACTTGTACAGTAAGAGTTGGGTGAATGATGTGCGAACTGGATGACAGGATTGCAAGAATATGATCTTCACATCAAGCCAGTTCATACTGTCAAGGGTCATGGTCTGTGCAAACTAGCAGATGAGGTAGTAAACTCACAGGAGGAAGAAGAAGAGTTCACCGGTTGGGGGTAGGAAATTGAAATGTATGATGTAGTGCAAGCACCACCAACTGTAAATGGAAACTCTTGGTACGTAGATGTGCGCTAGTACCTTGAGCAAGGCAACGTACCCTCTCACTTTTCCATCAAACAGAGAGGGCATTGTGTCTCAAAGCTTTAGCTTATCAGTTGGTGCAAGGAGTGCTTTAGAGAAAGAACAATAAAGGAATAATGCTTAGGTCATGGAGGCACATGAATCAGATAAGGTTTTGCAAGATATGCATGACAGATTAGCCGGGGGTCACTTCGTGGGAAATAACATTGCGCACAAAGTTATGCGAGCCGGTTTCTATTGGCCCACATTATTCAAGGATGCACACAGTCATGTAATCTGAAAATTCATGGAAGTCAAACAGTCATGAGGGAAGTCGAACAACCACAAGGGCTAGTTTCACCCTTGGCTATAAATACCCCCTCATTTGTACATGAAAATTACTTTTCACCTTTGCTCCTCCCACATAGCCTTGAGATTCTGTAATCTTTTATTTAAGGAGTGAGTAGTAGCTCCAACGCCCCGCCCACAGGGTTAGTGATGTATGGTGTATCGATGTGTCTTGGAACTTTCACTTAATTCAGAAGCCTGCTCACAGGCCAACACTTTTTCTCATATATGTTGTAATTGTTTGTAAGAATTAATCTTGAACACTGCTAGTGCATGTTGCTTTTACCTGTGTTAAACAATTGAACTCATTGAGTTGTTCTAATACATATATTTATGAAATTGTGTTGTATAAGTTGTTAACATTGTCTTGCCCACGTTGATTACCTCCTGGACATCATACAGAACCTTTCATGAAACCTGATATAATGACTTTCGCACTCACGCGGAATGCTCGTTAGGTGTTTTACATGCTATCTTCCTTTGTGTGTTGTGATTTCCCATCCGTGTGGATTGCTCTTCCAAAAACTATACATGTCCTATTGTGTTGTGTGCCTCTGACAGAGTTGGGACTTCCTCCCATCTTATCTGAGACTCGCCCCCACCCTCTCTCTCTGTTGTGAAAGAACCCTGACACAAGTAACACTAGCATTCACCAAGCACACGAACCTCGTTGTTTGAAGATAAAGCAGACCACTCTCTCATGCTGACAAGCAAGAGCTAAGGCAAGCAATTAAGATAATGGAAACTAGGCCATCATACCGGATGGGACTCCTACACCAAATGGTTTGAGGCCTAGTTGGGACTTTATACCAGGGAGATCCCCTGAATGTTGGTGGGTCCAACACCATCAACAACTCTATATACATATATGTATTTTGTTGTACACCAGATGTAGGTGCATGTGTTGTTTTTTACATTGGGTGTAGGTGTATGTGTTCTGTTGTACAACAGGTGTTGGTGTATGCATATTTTTGTACACAGGGTGTAGGTGTATGTGTTGTGTTGTACATTGTGTATGTGTATGTGTTGTGTTAGTTCCAGTCTTCGCAGCCTGTCATCAGGGATCAAAATGGACTCTTACTATGTCTGGTTTTTAGAGATGTTTTGCACATGAGTTTAAGTGAAAATCATATCCTATGTATGTTCATCATAAGCATTTTGGAAATAGATTTCCAACGGTATATTGCATGCCCAAAATATGTTCCTAGATCAGAAGATATGATCGAAATGAATGATTGATTCTTGGTTATGCATGTTTTGAGGTCATTTGTTGCACACAGAGACAAGTTTACTACAAAATACGTTTCTGAAGTAATGGACATGAATTTTAGAAAAGTGAAAGAGGTTTGTTTCAATCACATACCAAATAACAAAAACCTCCTTCATTTTATGCACAGGTGTTACTATGTGGGAGATATGCAGTGATATTTGATGCCTACATTAAAACAAAACAAATTTTGACCCCTATTTTCAGAAATTCGGTCCAAATTTAATGTAACTGTTTCTATCTTTAGGGAGATGGTTGAGCTCAACTCCTTAGTACATGGATGAGATAATTGTATATATTTTATGAATTTTATAGTGTAAAGGGTTCAATTTTTGTAGTAGAGGGAGGCTTCTTTGGACGGTGTAAAGCTTCTTTTGAATATATTTTTTTATGGAGCAGTTTCTGCCCTTTAGATTTGGGATCCATCACAGTGTTTAATGTCCAACATGTGTTCTTTGTAAAATCACTTACGTACTTTGTTTTTTCTGCTAATTCTTGTTACAAAATTATCTAAGGGAAGTGTTAGGAATCCATCCATGCACTATGCTCCTTTCACAATGATTTTGTTGTTAAATGTAGTGATTATCTTTGTAGAATCCATCCTTTGTTAGATGATCTATTGAGTAACCCAATGTCTTTTTTTCTTCTAACATTGCCACTGTAGATCCATCCCTTGATTGATGCCTGTAGGGCAGTAGAATTTCTCCTCTTTCCTTCTCTCATTTACATCTTTTATCTGGCTAAACATTGCATTTATTTTGCCGCAAGTTTGCCGATAGAAACAAGCCTGGATTCCATAGCCCAATGATCCCTTCTCCTGTTGTTTTCGACCCACAACTTTCAATCAAATCCCTGTACTTCATAGCTAGCCTAAGATTTACTTATTGCAGCCACATTTTCTTGGCAAAGAGAGAGCCCTCTCTGGTCTGGCAGGGCTAGATGTCAGATCAAAAGCTTGGTCTGTGGTTACCTTAGAATTGCCTCTTCTCAACCTTGAGGTTCATTCTGAGTGCTAACATATTGGCGTCGTTGCTGGGGATGAGGTGACAAATCTTCTTCGAGAAAGATCGCTCAAGTTGCAGATCTAGTTACTGATGGTGGACAATGATCAGACACATATGAAGGTTGAAACATTCACCTGGCGACCCTAACTCAATCCAAAGATTCTAGCGCTCACTGATCCGTTCATGTACTAAAATAATATGGTAGGGTATTGGGAAAACCCTATGTGTTGTGAAGTTTAGAAGTTAGAGATCAGTTAGTGGATATTGAAATAGATGAGGTATTTTTCATTACCATTCTTCAATGTTTGAGATCTCTGAAGTTTCCTCTTAACAGTAAAACTGGTTTCTTTGAGTTAGTGATTGAAAAATTTGAGAAGGAGATTGAGTATATAGATGTTCAATTTAAGTCATATGAATTCCAAGATCCCAAAAGGTTCTTGGAAACTCTCCCTCCTTCAAAACAAGAAACAATAGGGCTGCCTGTAGATGTTTGCATTGACAGTTTGCAACTGGAAGCATATGTTGAGGAGTTAGGGCAGCATACATGGTATGGTTTCTATGATCCTATTGTTGAATATATGGAGTATTTTTTCAGTTTGAATGACAAACCAGATTGTCTTTTACACAACCAGACTCATTTTGTACATGTATGGCTGTCACCATTTCCAATTGTGTCCTGGTTCAAGCACTCCCTAGCATCATCGTTGCCACATTTGCTTGATTGGTTAATTTGGCATTACAACATCACTTGATCTAGTGATTTGTAGCAAAGTAGGGTAGGGTTTTACATAAATAAGCTGCCCAAAGCAGCATTTGAGTTTTTGGCATTTGTTTTAGTTTCCTAATGTACATGTCACAATATCTGTGTTTTTTTAGTTGGTATAAATTATTCAGGTTTGCATTTGTTTGTGACCGTATTTCCCAATGGATGAGGCACTTGGTCTATGGTGTTCTTGACACCTCCAAGGAGCTTCCATTCCCAATAAGGCCAATGTTAGTTCTAGTCTTCGCAGCCTGTCACCAAGGATCAAAATGTGCTCTTACTATGTCTAGTTTTCAGAGATGTTTTGCACATGAGTTTCAGTGCAAATCATATCCTAAGTATGTTCATCAGAAGCAACTCAGAAATATATTTCCAATGGTATATTGCACTCCTGAAACTGGTTCCTAGATCAGAAGATATGATCGAAATGAATGATTGATTCTTGGTTATGTATGTTTTGAGGTCATTTGCTACACACAAGGACAAGTTTACTACAAAATCCGTTTTTGAAGTAATGGACATGAATTTTACAAAAGTGAAAGAGATTTTTGTCAATCACATACCAAATAACAAAAAAGTGCTTCATTTTATGCACAAGTGTTACTATGTGGGAGATATGCGGTGACATTTGAAGCCTACATTAAAACAAAACAAATTTTGCATTTGTTTTACTATTTTAGCCATTGTACTGTGGCGCCATTTTACAACAGATGGAAAGTAATTTTGAGAAACCCAAGGAGGTTTTTGTCAACCACGAGCCATATAACAAAAACCTCTTTCAATTTATTCACAGGTATCGTGAATTGGAATATTTGACTAGATATTTACATATTTAAATATTTAATGATTTCCTGTTTTAGAGATTATATTGTGGCACGGATCCCAAGAAAATGGAAACTAATTTCCAAAATTTGAGAGGGTGTTTTCTCAAAAATAACTTTGTCTACAAAAACCTCTTTCATTTTTGTAACAGGTGTTATGGTTCAAGAGATACAAATTCATCTTTGACCCCTATTTTCATAAATTCGGTCCAAATTTCATGTAACTGTTTCTATCTTTAGGGAGACGGTTGAGCTAAACTCCCTTAGTAAAAGGATGAGCCAATTGTATATATTTTATGAATTTCAGAGTGTAAAAGGTTCAATTTTTGCAGCAGAGGGAGGCTTCTTTGGACGGTGTAAAGCTTCTTCTGAATTATTTTTTTTATGGAGCAATTTCTGCCCTTTAGATTTGGGATCCATCACAGTGTTTAATGTCCAGCATGCGTTCTTTGTAAAATCACTTACATACTTTGTTTTTTTTACTAATTCTTGTTACAACATTATCTAAGGGAAGTGTTAGGAATCCATCCACACACGATGCTCCTTTCACAATGATTTTGTTGTTAAATGTAGTGATTATCTTTACAGAATCCATCCTCTATTAGATGCTCTATTGAGTAACCCGGTATTTTTTTTCTTCTAACGCTTCCACTGTAGATCCATCCCTTGATTGATGCCTGTAGGGTAGTATGCTTTCTCCTCTTTCTTTCTCTCATTTACATCTTTTATCTAGCTGAACATTGCATTTATTTTTCCCCAAGTTTGCCGTAGAAACTAGCCTCGATTCCATAGCCCAATGATCCCTTCTCCTACTATTTTTGACCCGCAACTTTCAATCAAATCCTCGTACTTCATAGCTAGCCTAAGATTCACTTATTGTAGCCATGTTTTGTTGGCAAAGAGAAAGCCCTCACTGGTATGGTAGGGCTAGATGCCAGATTGAAAGCTTGGTCTATGGTTACCTCAGAATTGCCTCTTCTCAGCCTTGAGGTTCATTCTGAGTGCTAACATGTTGTACGATGTGATGGGACATGCAGGTATGGGATTGCTTGGGCCCTTGTTGTCACTATTAAGGTTTGAGGTGGTTTAGTCCCTAGATTCCCTTGTTGTTTCTATTAAGGGTTGAGGTGGTTTAGTCCTTGGATACCCTTGTTGCTAATATTGAGGGAGGAGGTGGTTTAGTCTTTGGATTCTCTTGTTTCTTAAGGAGAAGAGAAGACACTAGGTACTTGTCGGGTTTGGAAAAACAAACCACTATGTATACGTGGTCAAAGAGAAGAGAAGGCACTAGGTAATTTTTGGTTTGGAAATTGATCTAATGTGTGTACAAAAAGGACAAAGAACAAAGGTAGAAGAAAAGAACCATTTGAAAGATAAGTATCAATGTTTTATTTCAGTTTTTAATTATGCATGTAATCTAAGATTTAGATTTATGATGGTTGCATGTGATCTATGATTTTGATTTATGATGGTTGCATTTTGAGCTAACCAGATATGATATGTTTATGTATGATTATTTGATCAAAGAGTTAGTTTGATTTATTGTGACAGGAAGTAAACAAAATCGCAAGTGTACCTTATTGATGGGCCACCAATGAGGTATGATTTGAATTAATTTCAATTCCTTTTTAGACTAATGGAAATTATGTGCTTGGTACAGGAAAGCAGGGAAATTCCTAATTGGGTGGTTGAAATTGACTGCAAGAATTAGTAGTATAAGCAAAAGGAACTCCAACAGGAAAAAATATGCTCATAAAGCACTTCAAAAATAGGGCCATTATGGGGCACTGGTACCCAATAGTTTCCATTGATTTCCATGAACAAGCTATGACGAGTATGATGGTTTTGAGGTAAGTATATGCCTTCATTTTTATAACTTTTGATGCAAGGAAACCTTGTGAAGGGATGGATCGCTCGAGAAAAGGGATTTCGAGGAACTTGGAAGGTGAGTGACTGCATGGAAGGGGGTGACCAAATTTCTTGAGGAGTTGTGCAGCAGAGAATGGAAAGTTGGGGAATGAATTTGTTTTGTTTATTAGCATTGCCAGATGGAATCAAATGCACAATGGGAGTGCTCCCTAGAACATTGAGTCAGTAACTGTTCACTGAGGGAGCATGTAGCGCAAGGATCATAACGTTGGGCATTGGATGCAGGTTTGACTTTGCTACTTGATTCTAGACCTCCTGGGAAGGAGGTGTGTTATAGTCCATTTTGTCACATCTTGTCAATAAGCCTTCAACTGGATCAATCAACATCCTTTAACCTCCTTCTCATCATCATAGCACAAAGTCCTAAGAATGATTCATTCTTATCCTTGAGCTTTTTCTTGAAAACACCTTGTTTAAGTCATTTGAAGGACCAACACTCCCTGGCCTCCTACTGGATAGTGTTGAAAACTGCGTTGTTCCACTATGGACTGCATTGATAGCCTATAGGTTGCTCCACTATGCACTTGCGTTGGTTCTATAAATTCGGGAAAAAGAGAGAATCTCGAAGTCTCTTCTTCCAGAAGCTTCCGAGATCTGATGTAACCATTTACCTCAAATAAAAGCCTTGAATCCTATCCTATCCTACCATGGAGTTTTCATACCTTATCCCTTGATACCATCCTCCCACTAAGAGTGGATCTGAAGCCCTAATTAGTAAAAGGATAAGAATTCATGAACTACCTCCTTCACTTATATATTTACTGTCATCCATAGGCAAGGGGTTGGATTTTGGAGAGTGATTCTACCCTTATGATATTGATGTGAGAGATATGTTCCCATGCATTAGGGTGATTAGAGGTTCACTTTGTGACAAGGAAATGATAAGTCAACTTGGAAGAGCTCTTTTACAGGATCAACACCTATTTTTAGTTGTAACTCATTCCATTTCTATTAATGCAAAGAGTTCTTTGTTTTCCTATATATTATGTTATGGTTTCATATATTTCAATACACCTCAGCAAAATGGAGTTGTACAAAGAATGAATAAGATGTTGATGGAAAGGGAAAGAAGCATGCTCAGTGGTGCCAAGTTAGCACAATAATTCTAGGTAGAGGCGGTGGATACTGTATGTTACCTGGTCAACATGTCACCTTCATCAACGTTGGAGGATAAGACTCCACAAGAGGTATGGACTGGTAAGAAACCCTCTCTTTCACATCTGAGGGTATTTGGACTTGATGCATATGTACATGTTCCAAAGGAGAAACAAACCGAGTTGGGTAGTAAATCTGAAAAGTGCATCTTTATTGGGTATAGGGATGGTTTAAAGGGTTATAAGCTTTGGAACCCAATCACACGGAAGGTTGTGTACAGCCGAGATGTGGTGTTCAGAGAGGTGAACGATGTTATTAAACATGAAGTCCAACAAAAGGAACCTAAGAAGATAGAGTTTAAGCTAAAGGAGGAAGAACCAGACTCTATAGCAGAGGAGGAATCAGAAGATGAAGAGCCACAAACTCCGGCTGTGAGAAGA
>APFE030544824.1:115252-125822 GCA_000404065.3 Pinus taeda | reverse complement strand
CCCCGGAAAATTTTGATTTTGGACCCTATGTTAGGTTGGGTGGACCCACCTATGGTTTTGTGCATGATTTTTGCACATATTTTTTGGACGCGATGGTTTTCGGTCCATGGTATTGGATGTGATGGTTTTTGGTCCATGGTATTGGATGCTTCAACATAGATAAATATGTATTATAACATTCAAAGGAACATAATGAAAAATCAAGCTGGTAGTCTCAATTTTGGGATCCAGGGGAAAAACTTTGTGTACATGTGTTCTATGTGTTACGATCTCGCATTGTATCTCGCATTGTTTATTTTCTGTGTTTTAGAATTTGTATGCAGGTAATTTCTGTACGGGGTTAAAACCTACAGTTACCCTCCATATGGATCGCAGTTGCCTACATCATCCCCTCCTCTTATGGCAGGGAGGAAACTTGTTGTTGGTATACCTCAAGTTGGTTATAATCCTCCTTATCCTCAAATGGTTTCTAGTGTTTGGAAACCTACTATTCCTATCCAACCTGGTTCATTTTGGGTCTGAATCTTCACCTCAAATTCCTACCCATCCATTTGTACCTCAACAAGATCAAATACATGTAGGTAAGCCTTCATAAGCTGGTGTTGCATCTCAACCTATTATGTCGGTATCCAGTACCCGTCAGGTTCCACTTACCCAACCTTTACAAGGTACCTTAAAGCATCAAACACTTGGGCAAGGTACTCCTCAAATTTTGATAGGAAAAAATGTGTATAGTATGGCATAGTCCCAATCGAATCCACCTTATAGTGGGATGATGCAAAATCCTGTAGGAAAACAATATAGACATTATCAATATGTGCCTCAAGTGCCTTTTCAAGGTCAGCATATCCAAACTCAACCATTCCAACCTTTGTAAGGTTATCTTGGTGCTAGTCACCAAGGTTATGTGTATGTTGGTTACCAGAATTCTCCTCATTTTGGTGCCCGGGTGCTTATTTGTCAAAACCCTTCTTATCCAGGAAATATAAGTACCTATTGCTCAGGCTATTCCTTCTTATCCAAGCTATCCTCTACCATATTTTAACAAATAATTACCCTTTGTGGCAACTCTCAAATTGCTAGATTTGACTCGTCTTACCAACGATCTCATCGCTGATTTGCCTTGGTGGTCAATAATTCCCACCAAATTTCCATCTAATATCCCAAAATTCAATGGGAATCTTGAAGAATACCCATCGACCCATGTCATCACATATCATCTATGGTGTTCTTCAAACTCCCTTAATGATGATTCCATCTGATTACGTATTTTCCAATGTACTCTTACGGGCATTGCAACTAAATGGTACACCGAGTTACCTAGAGATTCGTTTCATGATTTTATTCCTTGGCTACCACCTTCCTTATGCATTTCTAGTTACTCGTCTGATACCAAACTGGAATAGAACTTCTGACCAACTTCAAACAAACTAAAGGCACTCACATTTCAGATCACATACATGAGTGTTGACGTCATCGTCAGTTGGTTAAGACCTATGTTCCAGATTAATTTCTAGCAAAATGGTTTATTAAATTCATGTTGCCATCTATCATAGAGGATGTAGCTAAAGGTGGAGTCATGACTAAAGAGCAAGAATTGCTTGTGATCAGTATTTGGACCTCATCTATACCCAATCTGGCACACTCTATGAAAATATATCAAATGTTCCAAGACCTTAAAACATTGTTCCTTCCACTCCTGGTAAAGAATCTCCTGTTCTTGATGTCATCATTGGTTCTACCGATTCACGGATAATGAGAAAACCATATGGTAATGCTCTCGTTGTTTCTAGCCAAAACTCTTCATCCAATCCTCCTACGACTTCTTCTTTTAAGATAAATGTCATTTCATCTAAAAAGGGAAAATCTCCACATCAATTAGGAAGAAAGAAGAAATGAAAAGGTAAAAAGAGAAAGATTATTCACCACAGGATAAACAAACAAATTAGTCATCTGATTAGAAATGAAATCCTCATTACCCATGCTTTATTTGCAATGAGGGGTATTTCACTCATGAATGTCCTCACCATGATGAAGTGAATCAATTCTTGAAATCTTTCACTTCTCTCGCTATGTTGACTGACCCGTTTCCAAATAAGGAGACCCATATGATTTCTCGAGACCCATATTCCTATAACATGGTTTTAATGCTATCCTCCACAAATCATAAATCTGATGTTATGGTGGCTACTCGAAGAAAGGACTATGGTAATGTGAATCCTTTGAAAGGTCGAGCTAATAATTAACATGCTAGTTCAACATTACCTCCATATGATTCTCCTCTTCCCATGATTCCTATGGTGTTGACTATTAAGCCTCTAAAGGGAATTGTTCATAAGTCTTCTTTCAACCCTCACATGAGAGCTACCCAAAATTATAATGTAGTTGAGGACTTGGCTCTTTCTCCATCAGCCATGTCGAACCTCAATGTGTTGCAAAGCTACCCTGCATATAAAAAGACTTTGATTTCAACTATCGGATGTGTGGATCCATGAGATTCTACCCTAGTTGTTTTCAGTCATGAAAACTATACTCCTCGTCTTTTAGTCGAATTGTATTTTATCATTCAGGTCATCATCCATGATAAGAACATTCATCACTCTATTGTGGACAAGGGAGCCTCGACCTGCATGATGTTTATGTCTTGCTGGAAAGAAATTGGATCACCTCAACTGAGTTAATCATGTACTACATTGAAGGCTTTTGATGGGCGAACATATAAGCCTTGTGGTATTCTGAATTCCTTACAAGTATAATTAGGTAGAAAAACTATATCCAAAGAAGTGGAAGTTATTGAAAAACCTCTTGATTATAATATTTTATTATGTCGTACATGGATTTATGCCATGGTTGGATTGTTGAATGATTCCTCACTCATGGAACCTTTTCAATTCCTCCTCCTCCTCTCCCTGACAGCGCATCTTCGGTTGCTTACATCAATATGATATCATCTTCTACTTTCCAGGCCAATCCATGGATTGCACCAAATGGAACTAGCATCCATAGTTTTCGCAACTAAAATCTGCTTAGCCCTATTGAACTAGATAACAAATCTATATATTTGGCTTGTGAGGATCATACCTTTTCTTCAATCAATTGTGTTGATCTATCATTAGATTATGGAACACATTTTGATACATTATCTCGTGTATTCTCTACCAATGAGAGAATCATGGAGTTCATGATGCCAGATGATGTGTCATGGGACGATCATCACCATCATTCCTCCTTACCAGATTCCATCGAGGATAATCTCAGTGATGTGTGTCTACCCAATTTTGTCAAATCTATTACGAGTTATTTCTATCCACGAAGTCAATTCCAAGAATAATTTGTCGAATATCGAAGAGACAATACCTCTTGATATATTTATTAAAATAGGTATTGTCGAAACTCTACACATTGGTGCATCTTGCTCTCCATCCGAGATCGAGACTTATAAAGCCCTATTTCAGGAATTTCATGATGTCTTTCCCTGGAATTATGAAGAAATTCCATGTATCAACCCAAATATCGTAGTGCACAAGATTAAAATGTATCCTAATGCTAAACCAGTCTTGTAGCACCTCCATCCAATCCATCTAAGGAAGGCTGCCAGGATAAAGAGTGAAGTTGGAAAACTCCTTCATGTTGGTTTCATCTACCCCATTCCTCTCACTGATTGGGTATTGAATATTGTCCCTATCATGAATAAACAAGGAATAATCCATGTATGCATTGATTATCGGGATGTGAATCGCGCTTTTCGAAAGGACAATTACCTGACCTTGTTCATCGACCAAATTGTTGATCATTGTGTTAGTTGTGAAATCTATTCATCCATGGATGGTTTCTCTGGATATAATAAAATCAACATTCTCCCATCGAATCAACCTAAGACTGCATTTATTTGTCTGTGGGGTCCATTTTCTTATTAGAAACTCCCATTTGATATGAAGAATGATGGGGCCACATTTCAATGGCCAATGGATTATGCTTTTCATGATATTAAACATATCGTGTAGCCCTATTTGGATGATCTCCCTACTCATTCCAAGTATCAAATTGATCACCCAATGCATCTTAAGGCTATTTTCCTATGATGTATACACTATAATATTCGACTGAATCCACACAAATGTGTGTTCTACATTATTTTTTGTCAGCTTCTCAATTTTGTTTTTTCGAAGCATGGAATTTGTATTGATCCTCTAAAATTACAGGCAATCATCGAATTTCCTGCACCTTCTTCACTTTCTCATTTACAACAAATTAAGGGGAAAGCTAACTTCATGTGATGTTTTGTCCCGAATTACGTTGAGCTGACGAAAGGATTTACTCTCCTTATTAAGAAAGGGGCTTCCTTCAATTGGGATAACGCAACTCATAAAGTGTTTGATACCCTAAAAGATGTTCTGGTTTGTGCATCTCTATTATATCCCCCTGATTACCAGTGCGACTATTTCATGTATCTTGTTGTTGCTATTTCTACTATAGCAATGGTATTGGTCAAAGAAGAGAATGTAGGGATACAACACCCCATTTATTACCTAATTCAGAATCTCAATGATACTGAGATCAAGTATACCCACATAGAAAAGTTGGCTTTGGCAGTCGTTCAAGCCGTTCAAAGGTTCTGCCATTACATTTTGCTCCAGAAAACTATGATAGTTTCAGATTGCAACCCTACAACATACATTTTGTCATGTCGAATATTGGGGGGGAAATACTCTAAATGGATCATTATCCTACAATAGTTTGATATAGAATTCATCAAATCCAAGTCGAAGAAATCCTTTGTTTTCTCTAAGCTTATCTGTGACCTTCCTTCCCCTGATTCTGAATCGACATCTAATGATTATATCCCTCACGAGTTGTTTCTAATTTCATCATTTGACCCATGGTATGGACACATTTTGATTTATCTCCATTACCCAGACTTTCTGGTCTGATAACTATGTCTCTGAGTAGCGAAGTATTCGATACCAAGCCAAGAATTACATCATCATTGGCGACACTCTTTATAGATGCGGTATTGATACGATTTTATGATGGTGCCTCGTGCATGAGGAGGCCAAGAGAGACCTAAATGAATGCCACTCGAGGGCATGTGGCAGTCATTTATCTTGCTACGCTACTGCGTAGAAGATATTAAGCGCTGGTTACTTTTAGCCTACTATTTTTCGAGACTGTATTCTCCCTATCAAGAAGTGTCATGTGTGCCAAATTTATGATCGTAAGACCCATGCTCTACCTGCTCCATTGCATCCGTTATCGTCATTGAACCATTTGTGAAATGGGGTATTGACTTCATGACATGTAACCCTCACTTAATTGGGGGGCATGGTTATATCATTGTCACAGTAGATTATTTTACTGAGTGGGACGAGGCGATGCCTACATTTAACAACAATGGATAAACAACTACATACTTATTTTTCAATCACATCGTTGCATGATTTGGTGTGTCACAAGCCACAGTTACGGATAATGGAAATCATTTACAGAATCATATGATGACTGAACTAACTGCTAAGGTGAGACTTTCCCACAAAATTTCCACTCCCTACTATCCTAAGGCTAATGGACAAGTTGAGCCTATCAATAAAGTTTTTAAAACTATGCTTCAACATATTGCAGGGGTTCATAAATTAGACTCGCATCTACTCCTTTATGTTTCGTTGTGGACACACTGAACCTCAGTACGGACTACTACTAGATTTACACCCTTTTAGTTGATTTATGTTCTGGAAGTAATCCTTCCAATCGAATGTAAGATTCGATTGCTAAAACTAGCTGTCGAACTTCTTCTTTTCACTTTTGTAGAAGAGGAACATCTTTTACATCAGATCTGATTAGATGAGACAAGGTGAGTTGCCTCTATAGCTAATGAATCTCATAAAATATGTATCAAGGTGTAATATGACAAAAGTGTCAAGCCTCATTTCTTTTGAGAAGGAGATCTTATTCTTTTTATGACCAGGAATATGATAAGTTAGGCTCAGGAAATTTCCAACCTATGTGGTCAAGTCCATATATTTTCAAGTGTGTCCTTGCAAAAGGGGCTTATGAGTTTGTCGATTTTGATGGGATTCCACTAGTGCAACTTAGGAATGGTTGTTACCTTTAAAAATATTATGCCCTATCTCATGCGTAGTAACATTGTGTACATACCATTTATAGGTGTGTTGAGTGTGTTTTTGATGTGTCTCTTTAGAGTTTCCTAAGGTTTCTGTTGATTCCTTTTACATTGGGTTTGTAGATGCCGACATCCCTTGAACCATATTTTGGTTATGCTAATGTTGCTAGTCATAGTACTTAGAACCTTTCATCTGCAGCATGGGCTATCTTTGCTCCAAATGGCGAGTTAGGTAGTCTACAAGGTATTTGTATTGGTCGCTCTACCAACAATATCACTGAGTATAGCGCGATGGTCGAGTTGTTATCTGATGCTATTTCACATGGTATCCATCGTTTAGTCATCAGAATTGACTCACAACTCGTGGTACTACAACTTTCTAATGTTTATTTAGTTATAAGTCCTACCATATTGCATATGTTTTTAAGGGTTTTTCTTCTAGAAAGACGTTTAGATTTCATACAATATGAACACATTTCTAGAAATTCAAATACATTGACAGATGCACTTGCTAATCATGTTTTAGATAGACATTTGTAATGAATGTAAATAAATTTCAATACACATCACATCATTGAAGCAAAATTTGTGCCCAAGACACATATGGCCACATGTCCCATATATAAAACTACATTCAAATATCTAAGTAGACTAATAAAAGTGCTCATGATAACAAGCCACTGTACAAGCTATCTTGTTTAGTAACCAACCAATATGGTTAGGAACTCTAATGGTGTGTTGTTGAAGTCGCAGAGGAACTTGGTCGATCATGGTCTCATATATCCCGTAAGTCAACCCCTCCATGTGATGCTCCACCTCAATTAGGATATCGACTACATTTAGATCCCATAGCGCATCTTGTCTTACTGCAAAAACCTGTGTTGGTTCTACTACTATTTGAGCTTCTTCTCCTACTCGACGAAGATATGAAGCACTTATCAGTCGAACAGGCCTAATATCTGCATGAAAAATCATTAGTTTAAGTCTCAAAAAAAAAAAAAAAAAAAAAAAAAAACACAAAAGAATGTAAAACTTTAAAAAATTTAAATGGTTGAAATATCTTACCTATAACATCCCATCACTCACCCTCAGGAAGCATGAGCTTAGGGCATCGCAAAAATCCATCCTTGCATACGGATAATCATTAACCATAATGACCTTTTTGCACAACCACCCAAAGAACACTGGGGAGAAGCTGATCACCAATGAACCTGCATGTCGAAACATATGATCGATCCACCTCCTCATCTGTGGTACCCTCAAATCGATAGGATCATGCTTAATCTATTGAGGCTAAAGTAGTGAAATTCGTTCTAGGGGAAAAGAGACTAAGATAAAACTGTATCTAATGTTTTTCAACTTTCCCTCTCTTACTTTAGTAAGTTGTTCTTTCACATTGACTAATACCCCTTCACTCCAGTTGAAGATAGTTGGATCTAATCACTCCACACCGTATTGCATGTATGATCTACTAGCCACATGTAGTGTTGAGCTACCCGCCGATATGGAAATAATGAACAAGATCGTTCTTAAGGGAAAACTGGTTACAACTTTTATGTTGATCTTTCCATCTCTAGTTCGTTTGGATTGAGGTCTACATTAAGTAATGATATAGTCTCTCATTGTTTGTCCACCCCTTATCCCACCTATGAGAGTGATGGGTGTAGAAATTTTGAATAATATGACACTTATTCACAGAGATTATTCTGATTATACACTATTTGCAGAATCATGCATAATACATAACCTCCTCTACATTGATCATCAATTTAGCAGTATTCAAAAACATACACATGCACACATTGAAGCATCAATCACACATATCAACACAGTATGTACCTGGGGAAAGCATAAATCTGAAAACCCCACAACTATCTATATATTATATTGATTGAGATCATGTAACAATACACAATACAATACTAGCTCCACCTGTTACACACAATACAACACAGATTTGAATCAATCACTGGCTCAAATCACCTCTGCTACTTGCCTGCCTCCACTGCGCAATATTGCATAGAGAATACAACGAGAATGAATCTCCAAACTTGTATTTCCCTTGTGTGACACTACTCAATCCTCATTGGCAACTCAATCCCACTAATTGTGCAAATCACATGCACAACTATAGTCACAACTGACAGCTGTCTACCCTTTCACTCACCTCTAACACTTGTATCCACTGAACTGTCCCATGCACTGAGTTAACTGATGTATTATTCAGTTGCTTTTTGAGTTAATAATTAGTGAATTAATTAATAACTAATTCAGATCACTCAACATTAGTCTATTTTCCAACTAGACTAACTACAACTAGTTCCACTGAGTCAAACTAAACACAACTCCATCAACTCCTGATCCAATCACTGAAGTCCTAACTGAAGTCCTCCATGCAATAGCTCAAGTTAACCCACAAGAAAAGCGTATTTCCTTCTGGAATTTGCATGTGCCACATTTGTAGATCAAACTGAAGTGCTCCAAGAGGATAAGATAATGTTTATAGTCTAAATATTATTAAGAGCTAATAATATTCAACTGTTTTATTTTTAGCCTGACAGTCTAAAAATAGAATCTGCCCATATGTCTAAAAATGGAGGTCCATATATTTTTACCAACATGACCAATCATCCACAATAGCATCCTGCAACTCATAGACCATGATCCATATGTCTAAAAATAGACTTGCACCAAAAATAGCCTGCGAGCCCACTTAGTGAAGGTGACTTCTTTCCACTAAGCTCCATCATCTTGTTGCATTCTCAACACTCCCTCTCCACAAGATATGGATTATCAGCATCCCCTATCCTGTCTCGATGGTACTTGAATTTTCTCATGGTGAGCGCCTTCGCTAAGATATCAACATCCTGATCCTCAGTGGGAATATATGAAAGTAACATGATTCTCCACTGCACACAATCTCTGATATGATGGTACCTGATGTCGATGTGTTTGGATCTATCATGAAATACAGGATTAGCCGAGAGTTTAATGCAACTCTGGTTATCACAGTAAATCACAGTAGGATCCAAATGAGACTCGAACAACCTGACCAGGATCTTCCTCATCCATATAGCCTCGCATGCAGCCAAATTTGCTGCCATATACTCGGCCTCCACGGAACTGAGTTCCACGGATCTCTACTTCTTGCTGTACCAAGAAATTGTTGTCGATCCGATACTGAAGATCCCTCCAGATGTGCTCTTTCTGTCCGTTGGGCTCCCTGCCCAATCTGCATCCGTGAAGCCACATAGCTTCACCTCATCCTCATGTCTGTACCACAATCCATATCCCGATGTGCCTCTAATATAACGCAATACATGCTTGCCCGCCTTCTAGAAGAGCTTGGTTGGCTTAACCATATCTTGTGAAAGCTGGTTAACAGCATAGCATATATCGGGTCATGTATTGACCAGATACATAAGCGACCCCACCAACTGTCGATAAACAGTGGCATCCACTACCTCCACTGAAATAGCATCCTCCTTCCTCCAAACTCCAGGAAGAGGAGTATCAACAGGCTTTCAGCCATGCATGTTGAACTTCTCCAGTATCTCCCGAGCATACTTACCCTGAGAAACAAACAGTCCATCACTACGCTGCCAAATTTCCAATCCCAGGAAATAATGAAGGAGGCCCAAGTCCTTCATCTCAAACTCCCGAGCAAGATCCTCCTTGCATGAAAGTATCAATAGCTCATCTCCCATTAGAATCAAATCATCTACATACAATACAATGATAAGCAACTTACCCTCCACCACAATCTGGTATAGGTTAGGATCCGCCTCACTCTTGGAGAATCCAATTCCAGTGAAATCGTTGTCTATCTGTGTGTACCAAGCACGAGGTGCTTGTTTCAACCCATACAACGCTCTCTTGAGCTTGCACACATGCGACTCGCTGCTGAAGATCTCGAAACCTTCGAGCTGCTCTATGTACACTTCCTCCTCAATAACTTCGTTGAGGAATGTAGTCTTCACATCCATCTGATGAATGTGCCACCCCATCTATGCTGAGAGAGAAAAAATCGTCTGTATGGAAGAATACCTTGTGACAGGTGCAAAGGTCTCCTCATAATTGCTCCCCTCTATTTGTGAGAAGCCTTGGGCAACAAATCTTGCCTTGTGCTTCTCCACACTCTCGTTAGCTACTTGCTTCACTTTGTAGATCCATCTCAAACCCACCACTGATTTCCCTTCCATCTTGGGACAATCTCCCATGCAATGTTTCTGACAATCGAATCATACGCTTCCACCATGGCGTCTACCCATGAAGGTTCCTCCACAGCTTCCTCGAAAGAGGATGGCTCAGTCACGACACATTTTCTCACAAGAGCCATGTATCTAGTGTACCAATCCAGTGACTGTCTCTGCCTGCGCTCTGCTGTAGGTGGTCCTACAACCTTCTCTGCATCTTGAGCCAGTCGCTCAGCTTCTGTAGTGCGCTTTCGCC
>APFE030544824.1:101554-111616 GCA_000404065.3 Pinus taeda | reverse complement strand
CACATCACTCAACATTAGTCTATTTTCCAGTTAGACTAACTACAACTAGTTCAACTAAGTCAAACTGAACACAACTCCATCAACTCCTGATCCAACTCCACAGAACTCAATCACTGATGTCCTAACTAAAGTCCTCCATGCAATAGCTCAAGTTAACCCACAAGAAAAGCGTATTTCCTTTTGGCAGTTGCATGTGCGACATATACAGCTCGAATTGAAGTGCTCCAAGAGGATAAGATAATGTTTATAGCCTAAATATTATTAAGAGGTAATAATATTCGAGGGAAATTGGAAAACAAATTTGGGATTTGCTCCCAACACACCCCCAAGGAAAGAGATAGAGCATTGCACCCATGCCTACAGTGTATACTGACTTAGGTGTAACACATTTTTCGACTCCCTGGGCCTGTGTTCGTCCTAGCGCAAATTTTTATAACACCAAGGCCCTCAAAAATACCAAAAAATTGCATGAAATCATAAAATGGAACCATGAATTAAAAGAGAAAGGTCTTAGTTCCCACTTGGAAGTGATGGCACCTGAAACAATCCACTGGATTGAGCACAATCAACTATAGAATATCGAGGGAAAAAACTACTCAAAACTCTCACTGTTGGAAGTAAATGTGAAATGGTAAATATGAATAATCGTTTTGGATATTTATGGTTGTTTCTTCCATTATTTTATTTGCCTTTAATGTTTTGACTTAGTAACAACCTATGTTTACCATGAAACAAGTGTGTTTAATCCTTTTGTGATATCCTGAGAAGGTTGACAACTATTTGACGTATTTTGCAATGTTTTGAATAGATCATTTTGACCAGGGGTATACTTTTATCACTTTTTCGGACACCTTAAACTTACAAAAAAGGAACCCCCTAGAGTCCTCTTTTGGCTCCTTTCAGACTCCCAAAATATGAAAAGGTTTTCAAGCACTTGTCTTTTCGAAGTCATAAAAGTAAATGAAAAGACATATATTCAATATAAGTGTAACCCTTTTATGGACTGAGATAGACTAAATATGAAAAAGGAATACCTTAGTTGAACATGGATAAGAGGTTCTCTTGGGTATTATTTTCTGGCTTTTCGGACCTAAGGGACTATCTACGAAAAGGAACATCTAGAGTTTTCTTTTCCGCCTCTTTGCGAACTCTCTAAACATGAAAAAGATGTTGAGTTATACCTTCATTGGACTCATTAAAACATCTAATAGCGATGGACTTATCATTCATGATGGGACCGAACCACTCCTTCTCTGGGTTCATTAAATATTCTCAGAGGGATTCATCTCAAGGATGAAACTATAGATCAAACATATGTTATCCTCCTCAAGTTTGTTCAAAAATAAAGAGGTACTGACCAGTATGGTTGGGGAAATTGGTAAAATAGAGTATTCCATTTTTCTAATGGTAGTAAGTTGCTCTTGAACACGACACTCTTCCACTTCATCTCTATGGTTTTTGGGTTGGAAAATATGCTTGTCATTTGGTTTATCACACCGTTTCAAAGGATCCACTTTTGGATTTGGGTCAATGCTACCAACTCCATTCGGTGTCACCTTTGTGTTCAAGAGAATTCATTTAGTTAATATATGATACAATACTGATAAACCTTCATTCCATGTCTGCCTTTCCTGATCCAGTTATGTATCAACATCATTCTAATCATTTCATCTCAAATCATCATACCCGCTTCATGTAGTTGATGGGGGATACATCAAGGCCCTCCTACGACAAGTCGCTTTTTGTCGACATCATCTCATTATCCAAGAAGTTGACCTAGAAACATCCCTTGGTTCCTTGGTGCTTGCATAAATCAATGGCATGTTTCCTCACTCTCAGTGACAAGTTTACATTAGTGGCCTTCAACCAAAATATTTTGTGTGGTGTTCAACATCAACTCATTTATTCACATCATACATATTGTACTAGAGTACCTTGAGATCCATTAACATCATCAATGGTTTCTCTCGCGTCTATTAATTTGTTACATCAATAGTCGGTAATCATATGGGGTCTACCATGTTCGACTCCATCTCATTGATTCACATGGTTAGACTTGTACATTGGTTGGTTGTGTGAACAAGATAGAAGACCATGAATCTAGTTTCATCCATCTGGGTTGTGATTTCAAGAGTAATACAAGATCACAATGTATAATGGTTACAATCATACAAGCATTCATCCAGTCATGGGTCCACCATCAGTCATCCGTAGATGTGTCTTTTAATCATTGTACATGTAAGGTTATCTTATGTGTTGAGCATGTGTATGCCTACCTTAGAAAAGATATCATAATGTAAATTTATTGTAACAAATGATGATCTCTCTGGTTGTTCTCGATCCCGACTTGTCACAAGGTAAAGCACTTCAACCATCAGCTATCATTTTTTACTTTTCACTTTAGGGGGGAATTTATTATAGGCCATTTTGTCACATCTGACCAATAGGCCTTCAACTGGATCAATCAACATCCTTTGACCTCCTTCTCATCATTATAACACAAATCCCTAATCATGAATCATTCTTATCCCTGAGTTTCTACCTGAAAACACCTTGTTTCACTCATTTTAAGGACCAACAATCCCTGGCCTCCTACTAGACAATATTTACAACCAGGTTGCTCCACTATGGATTGCGTTGATCACCTACTGGTTGCTCCACTATTAACCTACGTTGGTTCTAGTTTTGGGAAAAACTTAGAGAATCTTTAAGAATCTTCTTCTATAAGCTTCCAGGATCTGTTATAACCATTCACCTCAAATAAAAGCATTGAATCCTATCCTATCCTACATTAGAGTTTTCATCCCTTATCCCTTGATCTCATCCTCCCATTAAGAGTGGATGTGAAGCCCTAATTGGTAAAAGGATAAGGATTCATCAACTACGTCTTTCACCTATATATTTACTAGCATCTATAGGCAATAGGTTGGCTTTTGGAGAGTGATTCTACCCTTATGATGTTGATGTGATAGATATCTTCCAATGCATTAAGGTAATTAGAGGTGTACTTTGTGACGAGTAAATGAAAAGTTAACTTAGAGGAGATATTTTATAGGATCAACACCTATTTTTTGTTGTAACACTCCATTTCTATTAATGCAAATAGTTCTTTGTTTTCCTATATATGATGTTATGGTTTTTTATATTTCAATACCATGTTTATCTATTGAATAAAGTGGTTAGATGATGCTACATAGATTTTGTGGATCATTTCCTTGTGTTATCTGATTATGTAGGTTCTAATAATAACATTTGGAGCTAGGATTGGCGAATTACAGCCAAGGAAGGAGCCAAGCATATGACAGATTCCAGGTAGGCTTCATCCCATTATCTATTTACTTTAAGGAAAACATTAGTGCCTTGGTCATTTTGTTGTTCTAGGTTAGTCCACCAGACCTAGGGAAGATACTTCTGTCCAAAGTCATAGATTCCACATAACAAGGTGAATCTTGGTATTACTTTGAGGGTGGAGGTGTGAGCCTCTAGATTCGCTCGTTGCAAATGTAGGCATCATATTCTTTTATTTATTTGTTAGAGAAAATTTACATATGTATATATGTGTATTTTAATATGAATATAACATCGAGCTAGATTTATAAATCTCCATAGACAATATGTATGTTTGTTGGTTGAAGGAAATGTGCATAAGTAAGTGGTATGTTTATTTTTTTTTATAAGGATGTCATTGTAAATCCTATAACTAGTTTTGATATAAAGCTCCATAGCTAGTATGTTTTTTTTCATTGGTATGTTGTTCATAGGTGCAATAGAACACTGAGGATGGTGTTCCCCCAAGGGGGAGGGGTTTGCAACAACCCCGAGTTAAAATTTCATGTAATAAAGTAAATAAATGAAAAGTAAGACCAAGGTCATGGAACATGTATTCCAAGTTGAATGTTGGGAAAAATATCCTAGTGGGTGTTCATTTTGGTTTATTATGGCTAAGGAAAACAGAAAAGGCATTGGCAAAGGCAAAGAGGAATTAATTAGAATTTATTTACGCAAATAAAGGAAAAAAGGATAAAATGGAGATGAAAGGTCACATATTTGCATGAGCGGGAAACTATAGGAAAATGAAGTAGAGGCTTCAATGATAAAAAGGATTTTGAGTATCAGTTCATAGCTTTTGTTGATTTAATTTTTATTTTTATTTTTTAGCTTAAATCTCTGTCTATTCTATCATACTATTGCACACTTAGAGAATTCTTGGAGCAATCTAGAATTGGAGAAAGGAATGAAAAGGAAGGACAAGAAGGCAAAGGAAAGCAAGGGAAAAGCAAGGAAAAGTTGGATCAAGCAGCTTCTGTAGGAATAATTGTAGGTAACATGTTGCATGTGTTATCTATAAGCTAGTTTTCAAATGCATTGTACATGCATGTGTGTATTTGGTTCTCTTGTTGTCATTAGCATGGGTTTTTCCAAGTGCGACAACGATTTCAGCCTTGCCTTTCCATTTCCAAATAGTCACTGTAGAATTCCCGCAGAAACTCTGATAGATCTAGAATTCTAGTTAAATTAAACATAAGGACTTTGATAATATTCAAGAGAGGAGAGAAATAATTTGCTCCATAAAATCAAGGTATTAAATTAATGAATAATAGTAATACATGAGCAACCAAACCTCTAATCCCAATGGGAGGTGGTTATATAAAAATTGTCGAATCTGGAAAACTAGGAAAAAACTAGTAAAAAACTAGAAAAGGCTAAGAAAAGCTAAAGGGAGGCCTAAAATAGAAACAATGACTCAAGACAACCTATGCCAACTATCAGCCATGAGGAAAGCATGAGGAGGGGCACATTTCCCAAGGAAGGCAACTTTAAAACATGCTAAAATGGTCTAAGGGACCAAATCCCTTGATTTAAGGGGGAATCTTCATGTGGGGTGCCAATCCTCAAATAACTCAACTGGATGAGGTGTGGCTAGCTGTGAACATGCACTTAGATGTCTAAATGGTTTAGGAAAGTGGCTGGACCAATATTTCCATAATATTAAGCCTTTAAAGGAAAAATACAAGGGAAAGTTGGTCCACCGAGCTAGTTTACCAAAAACCAAGTGTGAACATGACTTTTAGTGCATGTGGCTAAGTCAAGGATACTTAGGCTAGAAAAAAAATGTAGATGTTAGGATTATATTCCAACACCCCCCCTTCATCCTAACTCACTTATCTAAATTAAGTCCCGGCCAAGATGCCATGTTAGGTACTCAGGTACAATAAATAAAAGATCGTCATAAAATGAAGAAAGAGGGAAAACCTCGTGGAAACCCACCCCCCCTGCCCCCTAAAAAAAGAGGAAAAAAGCGCTAAGTGGCCAAAAGGGCCTACTCAGCTGTCTCCACCACTCCAAGCATAGTTCTCAGTTCTTAAAATTTATTTTCAGTGAAAGACTTGGTGAAGATGTCTGCAACTTGCTGCTCAATGGGGCAGTACTGCAGTGATATGACTCGTTCATGGATCAACTCGCGGATGTAATGCATGTGAATCTCGATCTGCTTGGTCCTCTACCTCTGAATTAAATCAATCGGTATCTGAATGGACTCCTGATTGTCACAAAATATGACATTCGGAAGTTGATACTGAATACCAAACTCAGAGAGAAGCCCCTGCAACCAAACAACTTGTGTAGCTGCATTCACTACACCTCTATACTCTGCCTCGGCTGTAGATAAAGCAATCGTGGATTGCTTCTTGTTATACCAACAAAAAGGCCCTGAACCAAATATAAAAACATAACTTGAGGTGGACTTGAGGTCTGTACCATCACCAGCCCAATCAAAATATGTGTACCCAATCAGTGAAAGTGGGCAATCTGCAGCATAAAAGATACCAAAACAGGAAGTACCTTTCACATATCTAAGGATTCTCTTTGCATCTTTCCACTGAAGCTCATGGGGCTCCTGTATATATCTAGAAAAAACTCCTACTACAAAATATATATCAATTTGGGTGTGAGTAAGATAAAACAAACTCCCAACCAACTATCGATACAGTGTACTGTCCACCAAAGGTGTAGAACCTACATCCTCAAATCTGATCCCCGAAAGAAAGTGAGATGTTGTTGGCTTGCATTCTTTCATCTAAAAGTGGACAAGTAGATCTGATGCATACTTAGATTGTTCCATCTTGAGCCCTAAAGTAGATCGAGAAACTTCAAGACCAAGAAAGTAGTGCAACAGTCCTAAATATGTCATTGAAAATCGATCATGCAATGTTGATTTTGTCTAATCAATCGCTGAGGTAAGGTTCCCTGTCATCAGTAAATCATCTACATAAAGTACTATCAACAAAATGGAATCATCATGTTGCAAAAAATATACATTCGGATCAGATTCTCATCGAATGAATCCAATGGAAAGCAGGATAGAATCCATCTTTGCATACCAGGCTCTGGGAACCTGTTTTAGGCCATACAAAGATTTCTTTAATCTGCAAACGAGGGAAGAGTTCTGAATGTATCCCTGTGGCTGCTCCATATATATCTCCTCCTTGAGATCTCCATGAATAAATACACTCTTCACATACATGTGATGAACTTCTTATCTTCGAGAAGCAGCAATGGCTAAAACTAGTCGAATGGAGTCCATTTTTGCAATAGGTGCAAATGCCTCTGTGTAGTCTATGCCTTGTACCTATGAGTATCCTTTTGCAACAAGTAGAGCTTTGTACTTTCTGATCTCACCATCTGCATCAATATTTTTTTGATAGATCCATTGGCATCAAACGATCTTTCTTCCTTTCAGAAGTGGAACCAAGTCCCATGTGTTGTTTTCATGAGAGCAGAGTACTCTTCATCCATGGCAGCCTCCCAAAGTGGGTTTCCAGCAGCCTCAGAGTGTGAATGTGGATATAAACCAAGTGTAATATATCAATGTATGGGAAGCAATGGTTCGATGGCATCCAAGGCTTGAGGAGCCCAAAAAAACGTGGTCTAGTCCTTCTCGCATCTGCAGGATCACCGACTAGTTCACCCGCATCTTGCAGGGTTTTCTCTACCAAGTTGGTAGCTGAGTTGGAGTAGCCATGACTTGCTCATCATCCTCTGAATCAAACCCAAGAGGATTCTTTGATGGCTGCTCTGAATTTCTCGAAGAATTTTCAGACTCCTCCTCATCAGTGGCAACAAGCGGTTCCTCGACAGGGTCTGCGGAAAAATCATGCAGTGGTTCTTCTTCAAACTTCACACTTCGAGCTATAAGGAACTTTTCAGTGTGATATTCTAGAAATATATGTCCTTTGACACTGTCGAGATATGCAACAAAGATACATTCAACACTTTTAGGCTCCAAAGCCTTCCTCTTATCTTTCGGAATGTCAGCCCATGCTCGTGAACCAAAAATGCAAAAGTGTGACACTTTTGGTTTCTTACCGGTCCAACATTCAAATGGAGTGGTGCATTTGAGTGCTTTGTGAGGAATGTGGTTCTGAATGTATGTTACATAATTAATAGCCTCATCCCATAGCTTAGGAGCTAATTATTTGGATTGTAGCATACAATTGGCCATCTCTTTTAACGACTAATTTTTCCTCTCCGCGACACCATTCTGCTTGGTGTATATGGCACTGTGTTGTAGTTGTATACTTGCATCAATATAAAGTTGCTGCATATCTTTGTTGACATGCTCCCCCCCATTATCAGTATGGAGTATCTTAATCTGACACCCAAACTCATTCTCAGAAAGTGCTTTAAATTCTATAAGGCATTCAAATACTTATGATTTTAATTTCGGAAAAAATACCCAAGTAAAGTGAGAGAAATCATCTATGAAGGTGAGTACATATCAAGCCTTACTGATTGAAGGTTGCGGGAATGGGCCTGTGATGTCACTGTGAATCAGCCCAAGAGGTGAAGAAGCTCTCTATTCCTTTCCTTTGTCAAAATTTTGCTCTAGATGTTTTCCAAGAATATATCCTTGACATACACCACTTGTGAATTTAATAGCGGGCAATCCTTCTACCATGTTTTCCTTGCTGAGTTGATGCAAGTAATTATAGTTTAGATGGCCAGATATTTCATGCCATAACCTACTGATATCATTAGATTGTGACAAAAATAAAGTGCTAATAGATTTAGGAACAAAGTGGGAGAATAAAAACAAAAGAGAACTGTGATCTGCAATTCCATGTGCAAGCTGTGAGCCCGTGGAAATGTTAGTAATCATTGCGGAGTCCAGAGTGAACTCCACCTTCCTTCTAGAGTCAGAATGATTGATTTGATATATCAAGAGAAGATTTGCAGACATCGAGGGAACATGAAGCACATTTGTGAAGCAGCCCCCTTCAAGGTCTACAATTCCTTCTCCACACACTTTGCAGGTGGGCATCTCCCAAGTAAATTGGGGATCTAGTGCTTTCTTCGATGGAGGAAAATTCATCTTTTGATGCAACCATATGGCTTGATGCACTTGAATCAAGGATCCAATCTGATGGAGTGGATGTGACAGCCATTAGAGCATGACCATCTCATGCTCTCCCATCTCCCATTCCATTATCATCCTTCTTCTTTGCATTCTCGGGCACGGTGAGATTGTGTTGCTGCAATTGCTTAGCCATCACATCGATTGTTTTTCTCATGCAAGTTTCTTCGGGATGAAAACCTTTGGAAAAGTAGCTACAAAGTGTTATTTCCTTATTCTTCTTACCCTTAGGCAAAGAAGAGCTCTCTGAATATTGTACGGGTCTCTCCTTCTTCGATTCACTAAATTTACCCTTCCTTTTTTGCTTGTCTCTTCCACTGCTCTTTGGAGCATCAATAGCCGCAAGTGCTTGGTTCTTTGAACGCTTGACGGTACCCATTTGGACTAACTTAGCTTGCTCTTGAGTCAATGATGCAATGAATTCATTCAATGGAGGCATTTTAAATTTTTCCTAGGTCAATTTAGATGCTTGAAAAGACGATACAAATATGGAATATTCATGGCATAATTTCCAGAGAATCAAAAGGATGAGTTGAACTTCCTCTTTCTTGACTCCACATGCACCAATTTCAACAAGGAGGGATTTAAAATTGGTGAAGTATTCTTGTAGGTTTCTAAAATGAGTTGGACTGAGGGATATGAGTTCATTCTCCAGTTGATGCACTCTCATTTCATCCTACTTGCCGAATAGTCCTTCCAATGTGGTCTAGACCACATTGGGAGTAGTGGCTCCGCTGACATGAAAGAGGAGTTCTATGGAAATCGATAGGAATATAAGCCCAATTACTTCATATAATTTATTGAAATACTTGATCTTCTCCACTTCAGAAGTTGGTTCAATCTTTGTTCCCATTGTTACCCTGTAAAGCCCTTTGCTTCAGAGGAGCAGAGTAATCTCTATCTTCCATTCGAAGTAATTGAAAGGATTTAGAATGAGTGTTGTGGGATAAGAGAGATGATCCATTGCTGCTTTGTGCACTTCTTGATGATCTATACTTGCAAATAAAACCATGTACAATCCATTAGATTCAAACTAGCTCTGATACCATGTAGAATTCCTACAGAAACTCTGATAGATCTAGAATTCTAGTTAAATTAAGCATAGGTAACTTGCTAATATTTAGGAGAGGTGAGAAAGAATTTGCTCCATAAAATCAAGGTATTAAATTAATGAACAATATTAACACATTAGCAACCAAACCTCTAATCCTAAAGGGAGGTGGTTATATAGAAATTGTCAAATCTAGAAAACTAGGAAAAAACTAGTAAAAACTAGAAAAAGGCTAAGAAAAGCTAAAGGGAGGCCTAAAATAGCAACAATGACTCAAGGAAACATATTCCAACTATCAGCCACGAGGAAATCATGAGGAGGGGTGCATTTCCCAAGGAAGGCAACTTTAAACCATGCTAAAATGGTCCAAGGGACCAAATCCCTTGATTTAAGGGGGAATCTTCATGTGGCGTGCCAATCCTCAAATAACACAAGTGGATGAGGTGTGGTTAGGTGTGAACATGCAATTAGATGTATAAATGGTTTAGGAAAGTGGTTGGACCAATATTTCCATAATATTAAGCCTCTAAAGGCAAAAAACAAGGGAAAGTTGGTCCACCGAGCTAGTTTACCAAAAACCAAGTGTGAACATGATTTT
>APFE030544824.1:90431-101382 GCA_000404065.3 Pinus taeda | reverse complement strand
AAAGGCAAAAAACAAGGGAAAGTTGGTCCACCGAGCTAGTTTACCAAAAACCAAGTGTGAACATGATTTTTAGTGCATGTGGCTAAGTCAAGGATACTTAGGCTAAAAAATAAATGTAGATGTTAGGATTATATTCCAGCATTCATGGTGTGATGGGGTTCTTTTATTTGGTTGAGATTTGGATTATCGGATAGCTTTGGAACTAGGTGAGGTGGTCTCAGGAAAATTCCCATAAGGACTTGGAATCCCTTGACCGGTTTTCGCGGGATTCTAGTAAATCCTTAGGGTGAAGATAGGAAAATTCCTCAAGGTATTTGTGAATAAATTTTGAGGCATCCAAGCTTTTTTTTGGCCAAGGAATCCCTTGAAAGGTTTTGACAGGATTGCGGTAAATCCTAAGCGTGGAGACAAGAAAAATCTTCAAGGTATTGGTGAAAATTTTTGAGGCATCTAAGCTTGTTTTTGGCCTAGTAATTTCTTGAACCATTTTGGTGGGATTGCGATAAATCCTAAGGGTGGATATGGTTTAATATTCAGAAAGCCATGGTTGTTTAAGTATTAATTTCTTATGTGATCTCTTGACAGATTTTGGTGGGATCATGGGGGCATGAGGGTGGAGGTTGTTTAATCTCTGGGAAGCCCTGGTTGTTTTTGTCTTGAGTCCCACATACATGCTTACAATATGGCACGAAAGTGATTCACTGAAAGAAATATTTTGTCTGATTTAATCTATGGGTGGGTGGTACATGTAAGTCCTTGACCTAGTTTCCTTTTTCATATGTTAATAAGAGCTATTTTCCTCTTGTATTTCATGAGTACATGTACTTGTTATTATGTGGCTTTGATGTTTGTTCTATCATGCTTATTATTCTAGTTATATGTTGGTTATAAGCATGGTTCCATAACAGGTTCTAGCTATGGATCTTGATATTTTTTTTTTGATGAATGGTTAATGAATGCATGAGCTAACAAATGTTATTTCAGCTACTACAAGAGGGAATTATACCTTATTGATGAATCCTAGATAAGTATCATACCCTTATGTTCAGATATGTATTCATGACCAGTAGATTAGATGTTCTCAATATGTTTGACAAAATGATTGTCATGGTTAGGCTTGTTTAGGTCAAGTCTTTGATCATTTTTTGCATGAATGGTTTTTTTCCTGATCTTATTTGTCATTTTGGAAAGCCTCATTGAGTTTTGGGCAGTGTTTTGGAGGATGATCTGGAAAGGAATTTAGGTCATAACTACACCCTGGTAGGCTTACACATGCAGTTGGATGACCTCAACCACATGGAGGCCTTCTCATGCATGAAGTTGCAAGCCCAGGTCACTGAAAAATAATTCCAAGACAGGGTTTGGGCATTGGGGGTGGTTTTTTAGCTCTTAGGTGTCCTGTAGTTCCTGAGGAATGTCAATAAGGTTCTATTTTATTGATTTTTATACCTTAATTGTACTTAGGAGGTTGAGTAATGCCATAGTAGCCCTCAGTTCATGTTTACCCCGGTAGCCCGGTGAAAGTGGGTAAATGTGGGAGGTGGCATTACATTTACTTTTAACGCCACATGCATATGTACATGTATATATGCATGTAGCCACATGTATACCATTAATATAGAAACAAATCAGTCACAAAGCTTACCTTCCATCTCAATATTGGATTTCTAGTGATCTTCCTGCTTGTTATCAAATGTTGCTTAGATCCAAGGAATGCTCTATAAAACATCCCCAATTGTCGGTGCCTCCTAAGCACTGTAGATTTGAGGCCTACCATCCTGATATGATAGAAAATCCCTCTTGAGATGATCCTTTCCACATATCCAACATTGTAACTGTCTCCTACCATCACCTATATTCTTCTGCTCTCCAGGTTGAGGTCCATGTCCCTTCTCTACTGCATTAGGCTTCTTATAAGGAGAAACATTCTCTTTATTGCATGCATCTTGAGGCCTTGTTCACCTCGGTGGCCATTTACCTTTAGTACTGTCATTCTCTTTTCAACCCTACTTAGACTCAATGTTACACTTCGATTGCTCATAACAGTGCTTTAACTTTCCAACGAATTTTCCAATGATCAAGGCTCATCATACTCAATCTGATCCTTAAATGCTAATAGAAATCCACTTATAAATCTCTAAACAATGGAATCACATCCTCAACAAATCGAGGAAATTATTCATGTATTCCTCATTTTTCATTGATGCCATCTTTAGCTCATATAACTCCTTGGCCTTTTTTCATAGTACCTCTCTAAAAAGTACTTATTCTTAAAGAGTCTTTTGAATTCATGCCAACTCAACTCTGGTATCCTGATGTATCTAAAAGGTTTCACATCTTACCACCAGATGTCCACTTTCCCTATGAGACCGAAAATAGTTATCCCAACGTTCATTTTCTGTGTATAATGATGCCGCTAAAAGAAATTCTTTATCCCAAGCAACCATTCTGGTGTATCTTCTTGTTTCCTCACTAGCTCTCCATCAAATGTAGGTTGCTTGGATTTCTTGATCTCATCTAGAAAATATTCCTCGTCATTCCTCCTATAATAATGATAGCAATGATCACCATGATATATGTCTGAACCAAAAATAGAGTAGAACCCATATCCATTGCCTCTCCTATTAGGTGTATCCAATAATGTGCCATCTCTGATTGTGTCATCCCTATCTGACTTGTTCCCACCACAAAACCTACTACCATATGCCCCATTAGTCTTGTCCTCGTGTCCATCATTGATCCGTGGTTGCCCATATCTCTACAAATATGAAAAACCCTAAATGATAGCTACATTAGCATTTGCTTGTTTTTCATGTGCCCTGGAAATTATTTCATATGACTGAATAATTTTTTCATTATTTGCTTTGCAAATTTGTATTTCTTCCTTTAAATTTCTCAATGTATTTTCTATTTCAGGAGAGTACCCCTCTCTTGGTTGCTCATCTGATCTGTAAGGAGAGTCTCGTTAACTATAATCCACCATTTTTATTTTCATACTTGATCTTATTCTTCCTACAAACATACCATGTCAGATAAACCAAATATAAACATAATCAACATACCTCATTGAAGTTCAGGGGAGGCTATCCCGTTTAAAAAATTAATCCAAATTAGCACTATACATGTATATACATAATCATATCAATATTTTGACATCATCCATGATAATACTAATTGCATATCATGACCTAATCCATGACAACCATAACCATGACAATGCATGCATAACAATCCTATACACCACTGACATGCATTCACAATAAGCACATCCTACCCATCCAGTCCAATTATTTTAACCATGCTCTAATACCATTATGTAACATGTTCCTCCCACATTACCCAATTTAACCAACATGTCGGGGTAAATAATAGCTTAGGACTACTATTACATTACCCAACCTCCTAAGTATAGTTAAATAAGTGGATTCAACAAACTAAAACTTTACTGACCTTCCTTAAGAGCTACAGGAAACCTAGGAGCGAAACAACCACTCCCAGTGCCCAAACCCTGAGATGGAATGCTTTTTTAGTGACTTGGACTTCCAACCACATGCATAAGCCTACTAGGTAGCAATTGTGACCTAAATGATTTAGTTTAGAGGGTGCGATGTTGGGTTCTGAGCCTAAATTCTAGGTCAGCTCTAGACCACTGCCTAAAACTGAGTGAGACTTTCTAGAATGATAAATAACATCAGGACAAAGCCATTATGTAGTATACCTAGGGGGGATAATATGGGGTACAAAGGGAGGTGCCCAAGGGAATAATGTAATAATGGGATGGTCCATAGTAATAAATAAGGTGGTTAACCCATATCATGTAAGGGACCACAAGTAGTTAACAATAATGTAATAAACCCATGGTATTAGATAGATGGTATTGAGGAACCATGGTATGACCATGGTATCGATGTATAGGCCTATATATATGCTAGACACCTATTGAAGGTGTCAAAGGAATATTTTATGAATAGGCATATGGCTTGTGGAGTGTTCTCCTTCCTTAAGGAGTGAATGTATGGTGTTGCCCTACCTTAAGGGTTTGATCAATAAAGTGAATCATTTCTATATATTTCAAATCTTGTTATTTCTTGGGTTTATTTGCATTGTTTTATATTTCCATATTAGATCTATAACAAGTGGTATCAGAGCACTTTCGTGGGCAAAAGTGGAGAAGTTTGTTTAATTTTTTGCAGGAACTTTATGGGGCGACGAATTTGCAGATCAGATGTGTATTCTTTGGGGAAAATATGAAAAAAATAATTGCATATCTAGATTGTATGGGAAAAAATACCCAAGTTCAAAAAACAAATCAGCCAAATCGGTGTCCGGATGAAGGAGATATCGTTGATCTAAAAATCAGTGGTGTTGTAAACATTTTTTCGGGTCGGCGGGTTTGCGGCACAGATATGTACATTTTGGTGCACAATATGAAGAATATAATTGTAGATCTGGATTTCTTGTGAAAAAATGCCCAAGTTCAAAAAAAAAATCAGTCGAATCGGAGTCCGGATGAGGGAGATATCGTTGATTTAAAATCAACGCTTTTTTTAGATATTTTTTGTGATGGCGGGACAGTTGCAGTGTGGATCTAAAATTCCAGTGCCTAGATCTATATGCTTACCACATGGGAAGATGCAGAATGGTTGTACCATTTCCGAAAATAGATCATAATAGGGATTTCGAGCAGTATTGACGGAATTGTGTCCATTTCAAATTTTCGCCAAGTGAAATTTTTTCAAAACACTCTTCATAGCGGATCTTAACTTTACAGGGAAAGATGATAGCCCTACTATTGAAGAATTCATACAGAGACAAAAGTTCACATATGAGACACTTTGGAAGATGTCAGTGTCATTTAGTTTCAAAGCTGAGGCTGCCAAATGGTGGTTCTCATTTGACAACAAGCAATTGACCAAACTTTCAGATGTAGAATTTGAAAGAGTCCTTTTAGACAAATGGTCTCGTGCTAGAAAAAAGGAGAATGAGACACGTAAGGGGTTATTTTTTATGGGTGTCTCCTTATTGCAGGTTCATGGATTGATTCAGAAGGAGAAGATGATTATGTCTATAAATCCTAGCTGCAAGCATAATTTTATCAATGTCAATTTGGCAAAAAATTTGCAAGTTCTAGCCAAACACATTGAAAACACACAGGTTGATGATGAGGATGTTCAAGTTTATAAGGATTTGAAAATTTCTATGGACAAGTATGTATTCATTTTGATTTTTATGCTTCAGATATGGCTAATGAGGATGTTTTTTTGGGATACCCTTGGATGGAATTGGTGGGTACTATAAATATTAATGTGCAGAAGAAATTCCTGAAGCTCTGATATAAAAAGAAGAAAATTACATTACAAGATATTTCCATCAATAAACAGGTAGAGTCCAAGGAGGCTGAATCAGAAGATGTTCCAGTGACTAACATATCAGATGATGAGCCATTGATGGTAGACAACCAAAAACAAACATCAAACTAGGTACAGGTAGAGTCCAACGAGGCTGAAGCAGAAAATGTTACAGGTACAGATACATCAGATGAGGAATCAGTGGTTGAAGTAATATTGGAAGATAAGAAACAACAAAATATGCCACAACATGTACCAGCTGCCAATTAGGCTACATTAGGTGGTGAATTAAAGAAAAAGATGCTGTGGGTTAAAACTTCAACATATCGCCACCCACATCACCCTGTAAGAAAACAACCAACAAGATGGCAACAAATTAGCCACAAGGACAACAATCCCGGCATGACAGATAGAGAGGAGTGACGATCCACACAGATGAGCCATGACGGTCAGCTTCCATCTCAAGCAAGCGAGGCACAAACTAAATCAATGGTTCACCTCTCTCTTGGATGGCTAGATGCACGTGCATGGTACTAGTGGACTACTCTTTTGAGTAGATCTTATTATTTGTGTTCTTCCCATGTTTCGGGGACGACACATGCTAAGGGGGGTGGAATGTAGTATACCTAGGGGGGATAATATGGGGTACAAAGGGAGGTACCCAAGGAATAATGTAATAATGGGATGGGCCATAATAATAAATAAAGTGGTTAACCCATATCATGTAAGGGACCACAGTAGTTAACAACAAAATGTAATAGCCATGGTATTACATGATGGTATTGAGGGAACCATGGTAATGACTCATGGTATTGTATGTATGAGGCCTATATAGAGGCTAGAGACTCCCCATTGAGAGGTGTCAAGGAATATTGTATGAACATGCATATGGCTTGTGGAGTGTTCTCCTTCCTTAAGGAGTGAATGTATGGTGTTGCCCTACCTTAAGGGTTTGATCAATAAATTGAAGCATCTCTATATATTTCAAATCTTGTTATTTCTTGGGTTTATTTGCATTGTCTTATATTTCCATATTAGATCTATAACACATTCGTACAAAAATTGATCAAATACTTGACCTAACCAGACCTAACTTTGACAGTCATTTCATCAAACATATTGAGAACATGTAATCTACAAGTCATGAATGCTCATCTAAACATAAGGGTCTGATACTTATCTAGGAATCATCAAGAACATATAATTCCATTTCATAATAGTTGAAATAAAATTTGTTAGCTCATGCATTCATTATCCATTCATTAACAAATCAAACATATCAAGAGCCATAACTAGAACCTATTATGGAACCATGGTTATAACTGGCATATAACCAGAATAATAACCATGATAGAATAACCATCAAAGCCACATAACAACAGGTACAAGTACTCATGAAATAAAAGAGGAAAAGAGCTCTTATTAACATATTCAAAATCCAACCATGTCAGGGACTTCCACATACCACCCAACGATAGATTGAGTTGAACCAAATCTTTCTTTAAGTCAATCAACCCCATGCCATATTCCAAGCATGAATGCAAGACTCAAGACATAAAAAACCAGGCTTCCCAGAGATTAAACCACCTCTTCCCTCGTGCTCCTGTGATCCCACCAAAACCGGTCAAGAGATCACATAAGAAAACCAATACATTTACAACCAAGGCTTACTGTAGATTAAACCACCTCCATCCTTAGGCTTTACTGCAATCCCACCAAAACTGGTCAAGGGATTACTACGCCAAAAACAAGCTTGGATGCCTTAGAATTTATTGAAAAATAGGTTGAGGAATTTTCATGTCTCCACCCTCAGGCTTTACCACAATCCAACCAAAATCGAACAAGGGATTCCTGGGCCCTATGGGAAATTTCCTAAGACCACCTCACTTGGTTCCAAAACCATTCATAATCTAAAGCTAAACCAAATAAAAGAACCCATCACACCATGTCTATCCGAAAATGGCAATGTGAGGTTGACCCCACTGTCACACCTCGAAAAACTCATGCCAATAACAACAAGACAACTAAATACACACATGCATGTACTATGCTTTCACAAATCAGCTAGGAAATCACACATGGAACCTGTTATCTACAAGTATTATTGTTGAAGCTACTTGATCCAAATTTTCCTTACTTGTCCCTTGTTTTCCTTTACCTTCTTGTCCTTCCTTTGTTTTCCTTTGTCCAATGCTATAGTGCTCCAATAATTCTCTAAGTGTGCAATAGTATGAGAGAATAAAGAGAGCTCTAAACTAAAACTGACAAAAGGTTAACCCACAAAAGCTGTGAAATAATCCTCATAATACTTTTTACCATTGAGGCCTCTATTTTCTTCAATTTCCCTCTCATGAAAATATGTGACCTTTCATCTCCCTTTTCTCCTATTTTCCTTTATTTTCATAAATAAATGTCAACTAATGCCTCTTTTCCTTCTCTAATTTCCTTAGCTATAATAAGCCAAATGAACACCCACTAACATGCTTTGCCCAACATTCATCTTAGAATATGTATCCCATGACCTTGGTCTTATTTTTCCTTTATTAACTTTATTACATGAACTTTTAACTTGGTGTTGTTATAGACCCCTCACCCTTAGGGGAACACCGTCCTTGATGTTCTATGACACCTATGACTAGAAAGACCGCTGAAAACAAAAACATACTCCCATGGAGCTTTATAACTTAGCTCAATGCAGAATTTATAATGAACCTACTAAAAAGCAAAACCAACATGACAAACATGACAACATGACAACCATACTACTTATTGGAGCTTTATAACACATCTCATTATGGTATTTACATTAGAAACAATATATATATATATACATATGTAGAAAATCTGGTGCAGGTTAACCCGATAGTGCAATATAAACCAAAGCAGAATAGTATAACCTACTTCTACGATCAATTTTTGGAAGCTTAAAGATCAAGTTAAACAATATAACCAAAAGAAGAAGAATCAATGGCACAATACACATAAAATTACTTTGGGGAAAGCCTCAGCTAAAAACCCCACTATCTGTATTATCATACAAGGTGGAAATACATAGGAATTATACAAAGCCTTAGCTCTCACAACTAGCTAGCTCTCAGTACAATCCTCACAGATGCTCAAAGACAATCTTGGCTACTCTCCAGCCTTCCTCTCTACCCTCCAAGCTCCTATTTCTTTTCGCTGTTCCTCTAGGATGATTCACCTTCAACCAAGTGGAACACTTTGATCTCACACACGGTCAGAACTGCGCAATCCTCAAGGAATGATGCCTTGATTGCATGCATGAGTTTTCTTTATACTAAAACACATGAAACTGATAGTACATTGTCCTTGACTTTAATCTCAACTAGGTATTTCTTATAATAGACATGCATGAGTTTCTGATGAGGGAATCTTCAGTTAACTGGAGTACACTAGTTGAGTGCATGTATGCATCAACTGACTGTTAACTCTCTATTAGTTCCTCAAACAGTTTGGAACTAATTTAACTGGACTTAACTCAGTAAACTAAGTTAACTAATTACAACTCAAATATAACTCAATCTTATCTCCTTAATTTAAGGGATAACTCTTGCATGACTTCAGAAAGACTTCTAACTTGAAACTCTCAAACTAATTAATTCAAAATAAATTAATTAGTTATTTCCAAGTAGCTGTTAAGACTAAATTCGATTTTAATTCACAATTTAATTGAAGGAAAAATTAAATTGGAATATTCTTGTTGCCACATTTCAACACTCCCTCTCAATAAGAAAGGGATTATCTGCCAGCTTGATCTTGTCTCTATGGAACTCGAATTTACACTTTGACAATGCCTTCATCAAAATGTCAGCATCTTGCTCCTCTGTTGAAATATACTGCAGCAACATGATCCTGCCATCATCAACAACTTACTTTACCTTGTAAATCCAACAAGAACTCACAACTGACTTGTTCTCCAGTCTCAGGACCACATCCCAAACACTGTTACGAACTATGGAGTCATACTCGTCCACCATAGCATCAACCCAATTCAGCTGTTGCACTGCTTCCTCGAAGGAAGATGGCTCGGTCTCAACACATTCCCCAACAAGGGCCATGTATCCAGTGTACCTCTCAGGTGACCTCCCTTATCTACGCTAAGAAGATGGTGCTTCCACATTCTCTCTCGCATCCTCCAACAATTTGTCAGCTTCACTTGTGCGCTTCCATCCATCTCTGGAAGACTCTGCTTGAGTGGATGTCTCCACTCCTGGAACCTCTGCATGTGGCTGCTCCGCATCAGTTTGAGGCTCCTTCTCCTTAGGAAACAACAGTTGCTCCATAGCCTGTGGTTGGAGCTCCCTCTCAAGGGAAACTCACATGTCCTTCTGCTCATCAAACTTGAGATCTCTATGAACCACTATCCTTCGACTAGTAGGCAAGTACACCCGATAGTTGTGAGGTGTATCAGTGTACCCCACAAATATCCCCAACTCTGCTATCGGTTGAAGCTTATTCCATGCATCCTTTGTCACATGGAAATATACCGATGAGCCAAAGATCCTAAAGTGACCCACATCTGGTTTCTTACCAGAGAAATCTTCCTTTGGTGTCTTCATCCCAAGTATGTGATGCAGGCTTCTATTATGCAAATAGACCGCTGTATTGCATGCCTCAGCCCACAAGTGAAGTTGTAGGCCTTGGTCATGCAGCATTGCCCGTGCTTCCCCTACAATAATTATGTTCCTCCTCTTGACCACCCCATTCTGTTGTGGGCTATGAGGTGCTGTCAACTCTCGTTTAATTCCTTTAACTACACAGAAGTCCTTAAACTCTTGACAGACATATTCTCCACCGTTGTCACTTCTCAAGGCCTTGATCTTCTTCCTTGACTCTTTCTCAACCAAAGTGTTGGGCAATTTATTTGCTTAAATTGCTTCATTAAATTATCAACCAGGGAAACTCGTAAGCTTATGATGGTGCCAGCTATATATGCAGGAGTAAGCAAGTAACTCTATGTTTAGCTAAATTATTTACGATTTAATATAATATGCAAGGGAAGAGGCTCCTAACTTAGGAGGTCCTGGTTGTCTTTCCCTACAGTATCATAGAGAAATCATTGATTACATAAAACTAGAAACTTGAAATGAAGACAAGAGAATGAACTTTAATTGTTGTTCAGATTCAAAGAGAGAGAAAGACTAACTTAGTCTCTTGATTGTCCCCTCATATACTAATCCAAACTAAACTAATATTCATTCATAAGCATAAGAAATGAAATGACTTGAAACATAAAAGCAAAAGATTGAATTTCAATTATCATACAAATCAAATAGAGAGAGAGCCTAACTTAGACCCTTGGTTGTCCTCTCATACGCTGATAAGATTCTAATTTAAAACTCATTCATCAATCATAAACAAATCCTCAAACATCTAAGCAATTAAATGAAATAAGATCTAATATGAAATAACATGTTCCTTTGATACTTCTAGAGTGAGCTCAATTCTCCTAAGAACAAAGTGACAAGCTATTCCATATACTACATTAAGGCAACTTATATCTAAAACTACATAATGGAAATATATGTAAAATGAAGCTTTATCCTATTCCATCATAAGTTGGATACATGCTCCAAGAGTCC
>APFE030544824.1:63361-90421 GCA_000404065.3 Pinus taeda | reverse complement strand
ACATAATGAAAATATATGTCAAACGAAGCTTTATTCCATCATCAATTGGATACAATGCTCTAAGAGTCCTCCCTTTGGAATGGAGGAGGTACTCCTATTTATACAAAGACTATGATAACAACCTCATAAATGTAAACCCACTATCCTCTCCTTTGACCCACATATTTCTCAACCAATGGTGACACATAACCCTATCCTCCATGATCTCCTCCATGAGGTCCATGATCTTCTCCATGAGGTTCATGATCTTCTCAAATTCGAATTTAAGCATAGAGTGCCACATAAGGATGCCTTGGAAACTTCCTTTGTACCTACACATGTCAACAAACTCATTCTAATTGTTAGGTATAAGTATAAGCATATTATTTTCTAAAGTTTAGCCATAAATCCACTTTAAAATGTTAAGAATTAATAAACTTTGGAAAAGCATAATTATGACCCAATAATGAGGTAAATGTAATGATGTGGAGGTGGAATGGAGGTGACATGAAGGTGAAATGTGAAGGTATTGGTGAATAATGGAGTGAAAATAAGGACTATCTTGAGGCCCAACATACCCCCAAACTGAAGGTATTGCATGTCCTCATGCAATCTATTACATTAATTTTTGGTACTTGAGCTTTGGCTTAAACTCCGCATGATATCATTTACTTAACTTTTGCAAAGAGTTTTTGATGAACTGCAACTTGGTTGGTTCTTGTGTTTCAACCATATTTTGTTTGTTGCATTCAATGTATGATCTTTGCATATTGATAATGTGACTTTTATTGCAGAGTATTTTTGTTGGAATGCATCATGGTTGGTTCTTGTGTAACAGCCATGATTGTGTTGGCATCCAATTAACTTTTAAATAATTTTTTCAAAGCCATTTGTATGCTCATGTAATAGTGGCACAGTATTTTTGTTGGAATGTGTCACGGTTGGTTCTTGTGTAACAACCATGATTGTGTTGGCATCCAATTATCTTTTAAATACTTTTGACAATGCAATTTGTATGCTTATGTAATAGTGAATATATTTTGAAGGTAAGTGGGTTTTAAAATGTGATATATGAATGTGGATGTTATATGAATGTGACAAAGTATGTATGTAAATGTATCCTTCCCCTTAAACGAATGGTTGGGACAGTTATGTGAAATGGGGAAAGGAAGGGGAAAGGAAGTGAAGTTTTTCCAAAAATTATTATTCTAACTTTTCAAGGAATCTAATGGTTAAAAGTTAAAAAATGTCATACCTTAACTTACCCTTCCAAAAATAGATGAGAGTCGTGCATGTGTGGCTGCAAAAACTGTTGTTCGTAGTCTTCTTTACTTAGTTGGGAAAATGGTGGATGAATCATGCATGTTCAGCTGCCACAATTCTGCTCTGAAGCTTCTTCTTCAAGTTGTGGATGAAAGATGGATCTGTATCGGCTGTTGGATCCTCTGCTACTAGATGATGAATCTGAGGAGTCTGCTGAATATGGCTAAAAATCTATAAGGCTTGGAAGGTATACAAAATATAGAAGTTACATTTCCCCCGCAGCCTTATTTATTGACTTGTCCTCAAGTGTTGACAAACTGAAAAACAATGAAAGGAAATTGGCTTCATCTGCTACAAACTATGGGTCTTCAAGTCTTCAACGCTCGTTGGCACAAATATTACTATGTGGTTAAATGTGTCGATGTCGAACATAGCAAGAAGTTGTTGACTTAGTAGCTGTTAATGAATGCCCCTAGCCAACACAAGAGCTCCCACCATTGATTCCAATGGGAGTCAGGATGCCTAACACATCTTTGTAGGTACAAATAAATTTGTCGTGGTCGAGTCACCTACAAGATCCAACGAACAAGGGATATTAATGTACTCCCATTGTTCATTGGCAAGAGTACTTTCCATTAAGGCATGCAAGCCTCTAGGTGTTTTTCAATGATACTTAGACTCTAGGACTTTGACTCAAGCAGGGTGTTATTGGCGAAAATGAAGGGGAATCGTAATGACAAAGAAAATGGATGGATGTAAGGAAATGCATGATGTATGAATAAGAACTCTTGCTGTGAAAAATGGATATGGAAATGTCAAGTGTTATGGATGTACAATTGATGGGATTCAAAATTTTTTCAGAAAGGGAGGTGGATGGTAGTGGTTGTGGAGATGGATTTGTCTTGAGAATTTTTCATGAATTTAGTCTTTGGAAGACTAATTGTCGTCACACTCAATCTCCTTAATGATCACTTTGTTATCCTGTAACCTGTAAAAAACCTTGGCAGAAAGGAAACATAAGTTTGTTCAAGAAGAATTGTTCATTTCCTTCATGATTCTTACGCAAAAATTTCATACCAAATAAAACAGATTTAGGAAAAATCAAAGCGTTGAAAGTAACTCAATTCATGATATCAATTTCAATCCATTCTTAAAAACAACCATGAAAAATAATACTCCCTGTCAGATAACTTCTGAAATGTGTTTGGAAAAAAAAAAAAAATTGACATGAGAAATATCTGTTTTGTTCTGCATATTAGTGCATCATAATGCATACAACAGAAAGATGTGATGAGTTAAATGCCAACTGAAAGCTATTCATGATCTTCTCAAATTCGAATTTGAGCATAGAGTGCCACATAAGGATGCCTTGGAAGCTTCCTTTGTAGCTACACATGTCAACAAACTCATTCTAATTGTTAGGTATAAGTGTAAGCATATTATTTTCTAAGTTTTAGCCATAAATCCACTTAAAAATGTTAAGAATTAATAAACTTTTGAAAAGCATAGTTATGACCCAATAATGAGGTAAACATAATGATATGGAGGTGGAATGGAGGTGACATGAAGGTAAAATGTGAAGATATAAGTGAATAATGGAGTGAAAATAAGGATGATTTTGAGGCCCAACAGTTATCTAGAAAAAGGCAAGGCAAGGCTGAAAAGCACTATCAAAACCCAGAAAAACCATGCCACGACAGCAACAGAACCATATACCGACATGCAAATCCATGCATGTTAAAACCAGCTAGGAAACCACACATGCAATATGTTACGTGCAAGTATTCCTACTGAATTTTCTTGATCCTGCTCTCCCTTGCTTGCTCTTTCCTTTCCTTTCCTTTGCTTGCTTTTCACTTCCTTTCGCCAAAGCTAGAATGCTCCATGAAAACTCTAAGTGTCCAAGTGTGTGTGAGAGAGAGAATAATGAGAGAGCTCCAAAATTGCACTGACCAAAATCTATGAACTGATCCTCATAAGACTTTTTATCAATGAGGACTCTATTTTCTTCATTTTCCATTATTTTCCTTCATTTTCCTCCTCACATGCAACCTATGACTTTTCACCTTCCTTTCCTCCTATTTTCGTTTATTTTCATAAATAAATGTGCCAAAATACCTTTTTTCCTTTTTAATGTCTTAACCATTGCCTTTTCAAATTTCCCTTATCCATAAACACATCTAGTGATGCCCACTAGGATATTTTTTCCCAACATTCAGTTTGGAATAAGTGTGCCTTAACTGTGGTCTTATTTTACGTTTATTAACTTTTATTACATGAAATTTTAACTAGGGGATGTTACATACCCCTCCCCCATAAGGAACACTGTCCTCAGTGTTAAACCACACCGAGACCTCAACAAAAGTTCTGAAAAGAATACATAGTGCCCATGGAGCTTTATAGCTTAGCTCATTTCAGAATTTACAATGAATGACCTATCATGTAGTATTTGCAATGAACGACTTTCTCAAAAGAAAAACATCATGACAACATGACAAGATAACAACCATACCGCTTATTGGAGCCTTATAACTAAGCTCGTGGTGGTATTTACATCCATATACATATGTAGATATACCAAAACATCAACAAAACATATACCAAACATCGTACCGAGACTTATTTCCCTCCATCGACAAACAAAGAAGGATACATGGTCCACATCTGATTCACCATCTCCCATGTAGCTTCTTTAGGCCCAAAGTGCTTCCACTGCACTTTAACTTTCTCTATGGATCTGTTCCTAAGAATGAGTTACTTCTACTGCAATATGCGCTGAGGCTTTGACTGGAATTTTCCTTCTTGCTCCACCTACAGTACAAACCAATCAATAACATGATCAACATCCTTTATATACCTTTTAAGAAATGAAACATGGAAAACATCATGGAATTTCACTATTGGAGGCAGTGCAAGTCAATAGGCCGCTAAGTCCAATCCTCTCAAGGATCTCAAAATCCCCACAATATGGCGGTGCCAACCTGGCACATTATCCAATCCTCGAAGAGCTCTTCTTGGGCTTGATGCACAAATACACATCCTCTCCAACTTGAAACTCCTTGAATGCCCTATGCTGGTACACATAACTCTTTTGTCTATCCTGTGCTGCCTTTAGATTCTTCTTTTTAACTTGCATTTCATGTTCCATGTCTGCCAACATATTGGGTCCAATAAGTATATTGTTCACTGGATCACTTCAGTTGATAGGAGTATTACAACTCTGCTCATATAGTGCCTTGAAATGACTCATCCTCAATCACTCCTAATAATCGTTTTTGTATGCAAACTCAACCAATGGAAGATAATCTTCCCATCTTCTCTACTGGTGCATCACGTACATCCTTATCATATCCCCCAAGATCCTGTTGACCCTTTATGTCTATCCATGTATCTACAGATGATAGGTTGTACTAAAGTCCAACTTTGTACCCAAACGTGCAAATAACTCCTTCCAAAACTTAGAAGTGAACTTCGCATCCCTATCTGACATAATCTTCTTCGAAACACCAAGTATTCACACAATCTCCCTAATGAAAACTTGTGCCACATCACTATTTGAATATGCATTCATCATTGGAATGAAGTGAGCTACCTTGCTCAACCTGTTTATCATGACCATAATAGAATCATTTTGTCTCACTATCTTGGGAAGAAAGGTAATGAAATCCATTGAAATGACCTCCCATTTCCATTCCAGAATTAGAATAGGTTGTAGTAGACCACTTGGATGCTTACACTCTGCCTTTACCTGCTGACAATCCAAAAATCTAGCCATGAACTCTGCCACTTCCTTCTTTAGATTCAGCCAATAGTAAAACTTATTCACCATCATCAACGTCTTCTAATATCCTGGGCGACCCAAGTATGTCTTGAAGTGAAAATCCCTCAAGAGAAGCTTCTTGAGCTCACTACAATCAAACACATAGATATTGTCTTTGAATCTCACCAAACCATCTATCGTGAGACAATAGTCTATATCCTGATCACATGTACCTATACATGTACCTGTACTTGTACCTATACCTCTACTTTGTTGTAACCTGTGCATAACCTTCATATCTCTGTCATCTTGTTGTCTTCCCTAAAAGATCCTATCCTGTAAATCTATCCCATAAGAGGTCATAGTTGCTATATGATTCACCTGTACCTTCCTACTAAGAGCATCTGAAACCCGGTTCTCCTTTCCCTTAATGTATCTAATCTCGAAGCCAAACTAACTAAGGGTAGCCAACCATCTAGCTTGTCTGACGTTTAGATTCGACTAGTCAAGTATCTCAACACATCATGATCACTCATCAATACAAATATCCCGCTAAGAAGATAATTCCTCCATAACTTCAAGGCGTGAATAACAGCTTCCACCTCAAGATCATGAGTCACGTAGTTGTACTCATGCTCATTCAACTTCCTGGACTCATATTACACCACCTATCCCTCTTGCATAAGGACTCCACCAAGTCCTCTTTTACATGCATGTATACACACTAAAAACTCTTTAAATGGATCTGCAACCTTAAAGACTAGAGCATTGGTCAACAATGGGTTCAACTACTGAAAATTAGCTACATATTCTTCTGTCCATTCCAACTTCTTACCTTTCCTCTGTAATGATGTCTTAGGATATGCAATGTGTGAGAAGTTCCTCATGAACCTCCTGTAGTAACCTACTAATCCCATGAATGATATCACCTCATCTACATTCTTAGGAGTTTCCCACTCCATGACGTCCCTTATGTTTTCTAAATCTACTGCAATGCCTTTCTTGGAAACAACATGTCTCAAGTAATGCATCTCTGTTTGAAAGAAGCTGCACTTACTAAGCTTGGACACAACTGATGCTCTCTTAGAAATCTCAACACTGCTATTAAATTCTCAATATTCTCTTCTTCATTCTTGGAGTATGTTAACACCCAGGTTGTTCCCTATGAGTCCCAAGGGAATACAGCTGGGGTAACCACTAACCAATCTTTGGATTATAGCTTCTAGCCCAGCTGTAATCAGAGAGGGCTCTCTCTTTAAGGTTTGTCTCTGTTCTATGAATTTTTCAGGCTAGTTATGAAGTGAAGGTTTCTTTGATTTATGTTTGGTTGGGGAGGATGTCTTTCTGAAACTTTAAATTGTAGTTCTGCAAGTGAAATTAATCCATTGGGCAGTGGAGTCTGTGGCTGTTGGTTATTTTAAATCTTGAGTTTGATGCACGTGGAGTTATAGGGCCATTTAGATACTTCATGAAACAAACTTTAAATTGTGATTATGGAGTGTAAACAACCAGTGAAAAGCAGTTAAGAATTTTTCACTAAGCTGGGATGTGAGAAAGGGATGTATTCCTCAGGAGCAAACTTGACTTCCTGAAATAATAAATCACTGTGATGATATAGTGTGAAAGGTAGCAATTAAGAATTACACTTTCATTACCATAACTGAAGAAAAGACATTTAAAATAGCTTAGATTGAGTTCAGGGTAATCTGTGATTAAGTCGTGAACTATTCTTTTTCCTTGCTATTAACAGTTCAAACATGGAAACATGAAACATATATGAAAGGTAACAAACGTATAACAAAAGAGTTACAAGAGAAACTTATTGAGTTATGAGACACGCAGGAATCCTGCAACTTTCAGCCAAGCACTAGACAAGATCAAATAACACAGAGCTTTGGAAATTCCATCATCCTCTGTATTATTTCTCTGAGAATTACAGTAGAAGAGGAGCAGAAAAGATATGAAAGATTTTCTTACATTCAATCTCCAACCCCTGCTATTAAGTGTGAGGGGGAATATATAGCAGTCTTATACAAAATATCTCAGGCATTGAGTCATCTGAGAGGGAAAATATCTTCTTTAACTCGTACAGAGATTGCACATGAAAAGTTATTACAATCTTTAATGAACTTTAAAGGCTCTTAACTCCTGTCAGAACAATTTTGACTTTTGGGGTTCACAGAGTCGGTTGAGCGCTTTGTTATAACTGCTGAACGACGTGTCTGTGCAGCTGTGTCCTCCTGTAGCTTCTTGGCACTGTCACCTGTTACTGCTCGTGCTGCTGTGGTGGCTGAATACTTGTGCTGAGTTGGCTCAGCCTCTTTCTGCATACCTGCTGATGTGTCTTTGTCTTCCTGTGTATGAAAATTTAAATATTTTCAAAAAGTAATAACATAATTACTGACTTTGATTTAACAGTAATTGTATTAAATTTTCCCATACATCCGGTGTAGGCAATTGATGCCTCAAAATTGACCCCATGGTCTCATCGGCCTCTGTATACTTGTAAAAATGGGGAGGCTCATCAAATAAATGTGTGAATTCATTCATAATGAAAAACAAATTTTCTACCCTGTTGAAGAGGATCTGCCCTGTTACTGGTCCTGTTTCTGCTGATGAACTAGCTGCCTCTGAGATTTGATTGAGAGCAAAAGTATTCACTCTCTTAGCATATTTCTCATGTGAGAGCAACTTCCCTGATGGCTCCAGCAGGCTAGGCAGACCCCTGTTTTGCAATGCCATAAACCTGTTCTGGAATTTGTTGATGTCTGCTTGCATATCCTGGGTTCTTCTTTCCAAGGTCTGGATCAGGTTTCTCAATGTCAGGACCCTTTTTATCAGAGATGGTCTCTGTCCTGTTTCCAATTCCCATTTTGATGAGCTGGGAGCTTGTTCTGTAGTTTAGCACATTTATCATTCTAGCGGCAATCTCAGGCATACTGCCTAGAGATGCCCTTGCCCTTTGTATCTCTTTGTGTGCTTTTCCAATGAGCGTTATTTGCTCATGGATGGCCTCAATATACTCCCACTGATCTGTGATGGACTGGCCAATGTTGCCCCATACGACCCTTTTGAGCTCAGATGTGACTTTGTCTAGTGTGAGCTCTTTTTCTAGCTCGGTTATCCTTTTCTTGAGGGCCTTTACCTCCCTCTCTCTTTCAGCCACATTTTGCTTGGACTTGTCATATTTTTCATTGATTTTTTCCAGACTGTCCTTGGCTTGATTTAGCTCTGACATCTGAGACTCCAAGGCTTGAATTTCATTCCTCAGCTTTTGCATGTCTAGGATTTCAGCCTGCTCTGTTGTTGGTGCTGAGGTGGATGGTGCAGCCTGCTGTACCTGCTAGCTGGGAGGGGCATTGGTTTGAGGGATTTCCTCAAGATTTATTGTTTGTGGAGGAGGTTCTGAGGTTTGCCCTGCCTCCTTTTGCTGTAACGCTGCTTGCAGGGTAGCCTCTGATTCTTGCAGCTTTTCTTGAGTATGGATGAGCTCTTTGTATAATGTCATGAGCATAGCAGCTGCATCCTTCTCTTGCCTGAGCTGGGCAACCTCTTCTGTTTGAGGGTGAAGTGTTGCTGGGATTTTTAACATCTTTCTCAATGCTGCCATATCAACATCCCTCGGCTTCAGGATTTCTTGCACTGCCTTAACATCTTTAGGATCATGCCCAAGCTCTATTATAATTTCCTCCAAAGCTTTGATCCTATTGTCCTTAGCTTGAGAGGAAGCCCTTTCCAGCTCAGGCTGTGCAGCGGTGTTATTTAGGCTATTTTGCAGCCTATAGTTCACTAGGGTCTTATCTGCCAATGTGGCATAGACCATCTCACCCGTTTGTTTATGCAATTCTATCTGGTCCATTGGGTGGATGTCTTTGGAAAGGACCTCCAGGTTGGTCCTGATATAATCTGCAGCTGATTGTGGTTGTTGCACTGTTGGTGTAAAATGGCTCATGATCATTTTTCCTTCATGTGCATCATATGCAGACATGAGCCTTTGCTGGCTTGTAGGAGCCATTTTTAATAGGTGATTGTAAAGTTGCAGTTTTAATGGTTCATTTCTGCTCTTGATGTCTTTAAACTACTGCTTGATGCTTTTCTCACCCTCCCTCCTTTGTCCTGAGGAGCTCACTTCTCCTACTGCTGCCCTGTCTTGCTTCTGTTGGAAGGAGCTGGCTGAGGCCTCCATGCTGGGCAGGCCTGTTCCTGAAGTCTTCCCCATTGGCATTTCTTCTTCAGAGAAGGGATTTAGTCTTTGCCTCTTCTCCCCTTGAGTTGGTGATGCAGTAAGGGGAGTTTCCCTATCTCTTTTTCTGTTCACGTCCTCCCTTTGAGGGGTTTGGACGACGGAGGAGTCAATCCTTGAATCTTGCCTTGGGGGTGCCATTTGTGCTGGCTGCTGCTGTGTGGCCATTGGGGCCTCTGCTGTCTGTTCCCCCTGTACCTGTTGCCCTTTTTGCTACTGTACCTGTTGGGGTGGCTGCGCCTGTTCCTGTTGTGCCTGTTGCTCTTCCATGTCCTTCTCCTTGCCTTTGCTCTGAGCTTGGCCTGTGGTTTGGACTACCTCTTGATGTGCTGTAGATGATGAGGCAGCTGCTCCTGCTTGAGGCTTTGGTAGAGCGAATACCTGTGGAGGAGATTCCAAGTCATCCATTTTCAGAAGATGCCTTCTAGCTCTTTCATTCAGTTCTTCTTGTGTGATTGGTTCCTCCAGTGTGCCCCTTTTCCATTTTGGTTGGTTGGCAAATTTTTCAATGTGGGGCAAGCTGACATGGTCATAGCTAGAGAGCTTATATTTGAGCCTTCTGAATGATATGGAATGATTAGGGTCATAGGGCTTCCAGAGGAAGCTGGTTTTCAGGCCAAGGCATTCTAGCTTTCTATCAGCTTCTTTCCAGCCTTCCCTTTTATTCAAGACAAGGTGGCCCAATTGATTTTTCACCTTTAGCTGTGCCTTCTTGCCCTTGCCTGCAAAGTGTACCATATCAACATTCCCAAATTTCCTGAAATATTCAAGGGCAAATAGTCTCATAGGCACATACTTGGGCAATCTGTATGGGCATAACTCACACCCATATATTCTGATTACTGTGTAGTGTTGGTAAAAGTACCAATCCCCTATGCTGTACACCTTGGATAACTGCAGGATCCTCTGCATCTCATCAGTCAGTCTTGGAGGAGGCGAGGTCAGGAATAAAGACATGGCTGGGTGGATGAAGAGGTCTATGAACTCATAGTAGGTATATGGAGAGTAGGTCCTGCTATGAAATACTGAGGTCCAGTACACCACTGACCTTAGATTGCCTTCTGCATCTGTTCTCTTAACATCAAAGGAGAACTTCTCATGTTGATAATATAGAATGAGGTGGTAGATGTAGGAGGTGTATCTGAACCCCTTCTCTCTTGACAGGTTCAAGAACTACTCATGCATCTTATCTGAAATGTATGTGGCATAGTCATAATAGATTGGACTCTTGCTAGGGGAGAACATAGTCATCATTACTAGTACAGTTTCATCAATAAATTCCAGTGACTTGTACCCCAAAATGGAACTGATCATGTATGCAAGATCTACACCCAGTTGATTGAGGTAGCCATCAAAGATAGGAGGGTGCAGCACAGTGTCAGAGTTTGTAATGAACAATTGGTTGAGCTTTAGGATTTGTGCATCTGTTAGTATCTTAGCTCCTTGGTTGATCAAATCCATTAGAGACAAGGGGACCAAATTCTTCTGGGTCTTGAACTGCAGCATCTCTCTAATGGCCTCAGGGGTCATGTAGAATACCACTGAGCCTGAAGGGTCAAGCAGAGCTCTTTTTATGGGGTCATAGCAGACATCACATAGATGAATAAGGTCAGGGAATTGGTTGACCTGAGGGAGCTTGAATATTGGGAGGAAAGAATCCCAAATGCCTAGTATGTCTGTCCCATCCTTATGTTTGGCCTTAAGCTCATTCAGTAGGTGAAGGTGGAACTTGCATTTTGATGAGGAGTCCTCTGAGATTTGGTAGTCCAGGTCTACCAAATCCTGCCACTCCAGCTCTCTCTGAGGGGCATTTAAGGGAGCAACATTGAGGGCAACTGGTACAACTGGAGTCTCCATGGTCACTTGGATTCTGCTTTGTGAATAAACTGTTGTTTCTTAGGCCGGAAGAACACTGCCTGAGTGAAGAGGAAAATTGAAAAATGCAGGGTAACAGGGCAAGTCTGCAGCAATTGAAATATTGTATTAGTCCCTTGAGAAGGCAAATATTAGCCTTTAACAGACCTTTCTCGACAATTGAGTGCAGGTTCCGGGTTTTAGTTCACGACTGCGCGAACGAAGAATGCGGGCTTTCAGTGAAAATTCAGTCTAAATGGCTCGGCTAGTGAATTTCGACCGTTAAATTTTTAAGAGGGAGCTGGGTACAGGTAATTTTCCGGTGAATTTAAGCGTTTTCTGTGCTCAAAGTGATTTTTGTATTTACAGAGAAAAAACCAGGTTTCAGAGAAGTTTGCACGGACAAATACTTGGTAAATTGATGGCCTGGGTCGGAAAAGCAGTTGGGTAGGTGCGCTGGAGATCTCCTGGTTGTTTCGAGCAGGTTGGTGAAGTTTTGGTTGTAAAACGCATGCAGAGGGCGCAGCAATGTTTTTTCCAAAAAGTGCAAAAAACGCGCAAAATTTGACAAAATATGGCTTTTTCGGGTCATTGGCACCTTTTTTAAATGACGTCAGCATGACGTCACCAGGTGGGTCCGGGTTGGATGACGTCAGTATGACGTCATCAGGTGACGTGGCGGCCTATGACCGGTCCACGGGGGCGGTGAGATGGCGGATAGGTGGACCAGTGGTGGGTAGGGTGCGCGGTCGTGGCGCTGACGCAGGAAGCTAGGCAGCGCTGACATTGGCGGACAGGTGGCGCAATATCGGACCACCTCCTATACGGCGAGGAATCTGTCAGAGGAGGCTCCGATGGAATTTGGAAGCGACGCGTGGACCCCACGTAACATCAGCGTCTGACAGATATCGGACGATATCTATCGGACGTCGGGGCCGCTCCGAAATTCGCGTCGAACGTTGGATTAAAAGAGCTCGATTGGACGGTTATCGGGCCATGGATCTGCGCGGAGGATACGGTCATCGGGCAGGGATTAAAATAATATTTTTCATGAAACTTGCGCCCGGCGGGACCCTTCGAAATATTAAAGAATTTGATGGTTTTGCAATGTGTTTCTTTGTTAAATCATATATAACCGTAAACTTTGGGAAAAGGGCGGAAACTATGGTTTATGAATGATTTATTCGCAAAATCGCTCAGGGCATCAAAAAACTTACGATAAGCGGGTTTTTAATGAAATTTTCATACAAAAGCGGAAATGGGTCCCGACCTTAGGATAAGGCGGGGAAAGTGGGTTTTACATGTATTTTTTTCTTTTGAGCGGGCATAAGGGTGCAAAAGCAGTTTTTCCAAGGTTTTTAGGGCAAAATGAAGGGTTGACTGGGCCAAATGAGTTCTGGGGAGATAAGAGGTTAGGCTTGGGTTCTTGAGCTTAACCAGGTGTTAATTCAATTCCCTAGTAGCGAACCATACGGCTATAATGCCAGGGAGGGGGTATTTATACAATGCTTAGGATTTATACACCATGGTGTTATAATAGTAGGGAAAGGGAAACATAGGGAGCTAGATAATAAAATTTAGAGGTTAATCTGGAGGGGGAGGATGAATGAGGAGTGATATTACTAAGTTTTCTTGAAAACAACTTAGTTTGAAGAGTAGATCAAAAATGAAAAGAACTTTGCACAAGAAATGTGGCTTTTAAAGGCAATAAGGACCAACATAACCTTGAATTCTTTCATAATCACAACTGGTGAAGGGATGTTAGTAATGAGTGATAAACAAAGGGAAAAGGGAAGTTAGACATGCTCCATTGTGTTGTTTTCCTTGTATTTGATTAGCAAAATTCAGTTTGGAAGGAACACCACTTCTGCAATCCCATCTACCAACCCAACTATTTTGCCTAGCATTTTTTGTTTCTTCTTGGAGGGTGCACTTGGACTTGCAGACCCTTTATGTGCCTTTTCTTTTCCATTGGCTTTTTCCTTTGATTTCCTATCTAGCACTACCCTTATGTCTTCCAAGGCCCCAGATTAAGCAGTTGGGAACCTTAGTTTTTCTGCCTAACTACTAATCTGCCAAGATTAAACAGTTTGGACAGATTTCTTTCTCTATTCTACAACAGAAAATTGAAATATGGCATGATCCAGATTAGACTGTTGGACCATCCATCAAGACTTTAATAGCCATGAAGGCATGTACATACCTTGCTATTCCTTGAAAATATGGGATCTTTGAATCATCAAAGCAGAGCATATTTGGCATTTTGATTTTTCCAATCATGAAATATGAAACCTATTGGTATAGGTATCCAACACCCAGTAGAAGAATATTATTTTGGGACCCAAAACAATTGCCACATACCAACCCTAGGGATTTGAATACCCGAGCAAGGATGGAAGAGGGTATGAGTTCAACTCAGGACATAAACGCTTGTGAAACTCGGTCCAAACTTTGATCTAGATCCGGATTATTTTTGTTGACATACTCCTATGCACTCCAGTTCCAGCGGCGATCTCAGCTTGGATGACACATTGTCGGATTCATTTAGGAGCGAGAACCTTTACTGGGCTCAAGGTAAGGCTGGTGAAGATAGAGTTCATGTTGTGGAATTTGAGGAGCATGGTTGGCTCTTTTTGGGTATTTATGATGGCTTTAATGGCCTTGATGCCCCATATTACCTTCTCAATAATCTCTATACTTCGATTTATAGAGAATTGAGAGGATTGATCTAGGATTGTCCTGGTTTAGACAAACCCAATACATAAATTGATAGTAAACAGGAGGGCTTCTACTTACAGGCTTCACATAATTAACTTTGGTTCAGATGGATTGAACAGGCCAAAAACTGCATAGCTATACTCCCCTGCAAATGCAAGTGAAATTCGGCCCCAACACTAGCATTATCCTCCACGTCGACAATCCAAATGGAAAAGTGGCAATGGATTACGAATCGCTGGAATTCAAACTCTAGTTCAAGAGGCATGCCAGTTCGCCCCCTTCTCACAGTTGCCGAAGAACTCCTTCTAGCCACAATATCTTATTTCCACTGAGCTCAATATATTAGAGAGAAGGCTTGAATGATCTTCAAAGGAGACACAAAAGGGAAGCGAAGGTCTGATGATAGAAGCGATAGTGGTGTAAGCAAGGCATCTGTATCTACTGAAGAGTCAGACTCTGACACTGAAACAAGTGGTAGAGATTCCAGTTCTTCTGGAACACCTTTAGAGTCTGATTCTGAAGAAGAGCGGAGCAGAAGAAAGAAACACAATAATAAAAGGCATCAGAGGAAGTTATATCAATGTGCAGTGATTTGTCTTTCTCGATGTGGAGTGATTCTGAATCTGAGTCTGGTTCTAGCTCTGAGAATGGGCTACGTACGATCTCATCATGCACTAACACCCACGCTAACACTTCACCATGCTAACAAACTTCACATGATTTCATCCTCTCATCTTTGCTGGCTTCATCCTACATCCCCATAACGGTAGGCCAACCACAGAATGGCGAAGCTAATCCCGACAGTAGAGCTATCACACAACTCAACATCTCCAACAACGATTCTCTCTCAAACAATGATTCTAGAAATAACACATAGTAACTATGGGCTCATCTTCCAGCCCCTTTCATGAGAGATGGGCTAAACTGGATCTGATACCACATGAAGGAAACTAACACACATAAAATAAACTCAATAAAATAAACACTCAGAAATATAAAAACCAAACATGGCGGAAAAGGCCTCAGCCTTACAACATTCCTCACATTCTCATTATTAATCAATCCAATATACAAAGAATGATAATAGTACAAATAAATACATGAGGAAGTTGGTCTCAAGATAGTACGTCTATCTTGGACAAACTTGGTTGAGATATTTTCTCAGCAAAACACTAATCTAGGAGAACTAGTTGGAGAGAATCTCTCATCCTAACTAAACTCACTAGTTTGAGGAACTAACTCCTAATTCTCAAGATTTGATTTATTTAATTATGATATCTGGATTTATAATTATTTTATTATGAGAGTGAGGCTAACATGCAGCTTCTAGAGCAGTGCATATTATATTTTTATGGTATAGGTGATTGCTTTGCCAACATAACTGCTCTCAAACTTCAGCCCTTTGAAGTACAAGGAGCTACTTGGATTCGTATAAAGGGAATTCACTCCCTAAGGTGGCTTTCAATAGCAAATAACGTAGGTTTACAGATTATGTTTTTAAATGCTCTTACATATTTGCTTTCGGTTCTTCTGTTTCATTTCATTTTCTTTTAAATGCATATTTTTATTTTGATTTCATACTTATTTTGCTTTTGTAATATTTCAAATTGTTTTATTTCCCAGGCAAAGTAAATGAGGTTGAATTATTTAGAGTATCTATCCATTCTAGGAGTGCAGTGGTGTTGGGATGTTATAAACACAATTTTTCAATCTGCAACTGATGTGAAGCATTTGGTAATGAAAATTGAGTTAAGCGGAAATGTAGAAAGATTGCAGCCCTTTCCTGAGATGGAATATGTCGATTTTTTCAATAGCCATCCAAGATTAACCAATTTTGAAGTACATGATGCCATGTTTATTGTGTTGTCACAAAGAAACAACTTGGCACAAGTAAGCTTGTTCATCTCTAAATTTTAACATATTGTTTGGGATGCTGGTTGCTATCTTTGCATTTTATTTTTTGGTTAGTGTTTTTGTTGGAAAAATGGAAGCTTAATGAAATATTTGTATTAATTTTTTCTTCTAAAATTGTATTTTTTTATCTTGCTGTTGGATTCCTTGTTCACCATACATTGCCTGGAAAAGGTTTTGATTACAGTGAGGTCATCTTTGAATGTTGAACAGAAAATGATGACATTAATGACCTTAGTCAAATACAGCCCAAAACTAAAAGAATTGATTATACAAATTTCCCAAATGAAGAACTCCCAAGAAACTACAGACAAATTCTTTGAGTAGGTTATGAGGTTCAAGCTTAGCAATCAGATTGTCACAATTGAGTAAATAAATACAGGGTTTCGATTCTTGATGCTTTTGGCTTACCTCTTCTGAGAGGTTCTGGCTTATTTAATTCTTTATTATTTAAATAAAAAGTATATATATTATATTATATATATATAGAGAGAGAGAGAGAGAGAGAGAGAGAGAGAGAGAGAGAGAGATATGCATGTATCTATGTATCCTCACAACCTCTCTGCTCTTTGGATACGGATATGATATACCCAATAACACCCCATCAAAGCCAATGAAAATGAACAAATCAAAATAAAGAACATGAAATTGAATAGTATTGTGTGAGAGATAGTGGGCAATATGGATACCTCTTCCATTATCTAAACAAATTGTGTTATTGATCGCCCATTATCTGAGCAAACTGTGTAATTGATCAATAAACACAAATTGCACAATTCATAAAGGTCCAATATGCCCATTCATGATTCTGGCACTTCCACTATGCAAAGGAATAGAAGTTAATCTTCAAGTTTCAGTAACAATATCCAACTTGCCAAATTCTTGAATTTTGGCCTGGAGGTTAATCTCAACCATTTTTTATAACAACAAATATAAAACATTTGTGTTGTTATCATGTATATTCTTTTAACATCATTAAAATCTCTTGATGTAGGAGGTAAATTGGAACTTGATAAAGCTCCACTATGAATAATAGAACCATGACCACGTCTGCAATATTAATTGTATTTGGATCACCAGTTAAGAGAATGCAAAGAATACAAATGAATAATTTGCCAACAAAATATATGTACTATATTTTGCAGCCAATGGGTATCACAGACTCTTCCAAATTGTGATCTTACTACTTCTAAGTTCTAAAACTCAAGGACCTGAATTCAAGTCGTATATGTAACCAAAATCACACATCATTATGTAGACTACAAAATCTTGAAGTGATAGAAAACTCCTTTGTACTCGGATCTCTCTACATTTTGTGAGAATTTCTGTTCCAGTGGAATGGAAGGGCAAATAACCAGCCTCTCCGTGCTTTTGAATCACAAATTTGATCTCTAAGAATTCACTTCTAGACCCAAAATCTCCATTGCAAAAAAGCGTTCAGACTTGAAATCATCCATTGGATTGGGCTTTAAATTGTTGTGATAAGCAACATTCCTGCCACAAATTGCAGGTAGTAAGATTAATTATGATATAGTTGGATTAATTATGATCTAATACATGATATGAAGCATGGAAAAAGGAGAAGCTTATGAAGGAAAAATGACCTGCAAACAGTAAAGAAAGAAACTCTGGTCTGTAATTTTAAGTTGCACCTGCAGAAGGGTTTCCTGCAACAAACCCAAATAAAAATATCAATGATCGCTCAAATATGGGGTTTCCCAGGTATTCCAGGGGGTTAGCAGGGCATATATTTATTACTTAGCAGGGTAGATATTTACTACTGAAACTTCTGGTTCGGTTCCCAATTCTTTTTGATGAGATGCATTAACTTTTTACATATGAGTTTGTTAAAGGGACCAGTTTACCAAGATATCATTCACTAATGTAGAAAAAATTCACTTGAGTTGTGCACGAATGGGGAAATTTTTTATGAGATCTGCAAAGTGGAGTAAAATCCAACCTGTGTCGCATGAAGTGGTTGAATTCCAGCCATCACACAAGCAAATATTATTCTCCTTCTCAACATCATAACCGTATATGCCCTTGGAGGTTTTACAGGATCTGCAGAAGTCCGAATCCTCTGGCAGAGAAAAGCTGAGTTGAATTCCATATGACCATTCCCTACGGTTAACGACCTTGATGGGGCCGAATTGTAGATAGTGGCGTAAGAGTAGCATTGGAGGCACGAGATATTCAGGGAGCTAATGGAGGAATAAGGGATCCCACAGCATGGCGAGGGCCTGGTGACTCTGTTCTTCTTGCCAAGCCCAACCCAAGAAGCGCAGTCGTAGAAGGCATCACAGCCCCATCCTTGTAATGTTGTGACAGGGGAGGTGCTTGTCGAGGAAGCCCTCGAAGAGTGGGGAGGCCTTGGAGTAGCCCAGCAACATGAAGTGATGCAGGGGCATCAAGACCTTCCTCATTTGTAAATATGGAATAAAAAGGGGGGTCTGATAAATTTTAGTATTTTGTTATTTTAATAAAATAGGAAGTAAAGTTTATGTAAATATTCTTTTAAATAAAAGGATATGAGAGAAAATTAGGATAAAAGTTGGGAATAAAGCTTCAAGATTTAAATCATTAGGTAAAAAGGGAAAAAGCCTGCTTTTCCTAGGAGATAAGGTCTCAGAAGATCTATTGTATGTATCCATTATTATGTATAAAAAAGGAGGTAGCTAAAGCTCTTGATTAGAGCAGAGAGAGAGGGAGGCGGTGCCAAAGCATAATTTCAAAAACTCTCTGGCATTTTAGTGAAATGGTTTTTTTATGATACCATGCATGTATCCAATAATTAACTGACTGTGTATTAAAGAGTTGGATCGCTTTCATATCTCCGTTTGATGTTTACTGTGTGTGTGTGAACCATTTTTGGTTCGGTCCTTTTCATTATAATAACACTGCTGCGCCTATGAATCCCATTTTATTACTGGCAGAGGAATCCGATGTTTGCGCAGAGGAGAACATCTTATGGTGATTGGTTTTCAACCTCGGCGTTGCGTGCTGGAGGTTAAGTTTTATGGTCTAACTGCCGGTGGAGAGGGTTGTAACAATATATATATATAACACTGGGTATTAATCCTGGTAAGCGTGAGCGCTGTTAATTTTGTTTGACACAATAACCTGTGCGTAAGGTGGTTTCAAACCTCAGCCATTACCAGTTCAGAAAATACTGTATATTGTTGCGTGGAGTTTCGATGGTGTGCACGGTGCATAGATTCTACATTTGCTATGAGCGGAGATTGTATAATTGTTGGTAATCATATAACCGGGTGCGTGGATTATTATCACTGGTCATATATATATTGTTGCGTGGAGGTCGTATTTCTGAAGTTTCAACTCAGTTTACATCGATAAAAACCCTCCTTCCATGAGATCGCGGGGAACAGGGAACTGAGATCCCTATAAAAAGGGCAGCATAAGGCAGACAAATATGGGGCGGATTTTCGTGAACCGAAGTTTGAGAATTGCACATTTTAATGTGGTTTTTGAATGAGTTTCATGTGATATATATATCTTTGTGTGCGTTAAGGCCGCGTAGCTCCAAACTGGCAGATTTTCCTTATTAACTGAATTGAGGTTGCTATGATTGAGTTGTCACCGTCGCTATTTCCATATATATGGAGTGCCTCTACTCATCAGTCTTATTTTCCGTTGCTGTGGGTCATATGCTGTTGATGTTCTGACAGGTATCGTGCATCTTTTGTTTTGCTTTTGTGTTAGGTCAGACTCCAGAGAGAGTGCTTTGAATTTAATTGCAAGGTGCAGTCAGAACCACTTATGAAAGCCTAGAATATCATAGTGAAAGGAAAGAACCGTGTGTAGGAAATGATTTCATAACCCTAAACAGAAAGATAACTTCCACTATTGGCAATTAATTGAGGTGCATGCTCTATACGCATAAGTGGAGGAAAGATCCTGGGTATTGTAGGCTTGGCTTGCATCATGTGATAGGTATTGCAGGCCAGCCCTGCATCAGGTGGTATCAGAGCCTGGCTCTGTTTTTCATTGAAGAATGTTTGTTTTGCTTTTAGTGAATGCAAGAAGGTTTTGTTGAAGAACTGAAGTGTATTTTTAAATTTGATGAGCAAGCATACATAAATGCAGTGAGCAGGATTGCAGAAGTGGAAAGAAGACAAGATCAAGCAAGATCTTAAGAGGTGAGATTATTTTTCTGATTTGAAATTTGCAAATGAAGTTTATGGTTGCAGAGAAGGTGGCAGTGAACCTGGCATTCAGCTGAAGGCTAGATAAGGAGGACAAGTGCAGTGTCTTGGAGAAGAAGAAGGTGAGTTGAAGAGATAACCTAGAGAGAGCAGAGGAGTGCTCAAGAGGTTCCAAAGGCAGTGAACCAAGTACCTACCAAAAGACCAGATCCGGAGGGAAGGATTGGTGAGGTAAGTTGCAGCAAGAGAGATTGTTGTTGTAGAGGCTAATACAACTCATGGTGAGTGAGAAACTTAGGAGGAAGTAGTCTGCCAGAGGCAGAGGAAGTTTTTCTAGAGGAGGAAGAGGTTCAGAGAAATGCCACAGAGATGAGATGACTGCAGAAGTTCGAGAAAGAAAGATTGCAGAAATAAAGGCACAGTTGCAGGTACTGGAAGAATGGCTACAAGAGCGGGAAAAACAGAAAGGAAAATGTATTTTTCCACTGAAGGGAAGGAGAGTGATTTGGCGACAATTGCAGAGGAGGTTGAGACAAATTCTGATTGCCTTGTTGGAAAAGGGGCTTAGAATTCTTGTGCCAGAAATGAAATTTGAAGATTCCACATGCAGATCTGATCGAAGGGAAGTGTTGAAGAAAGCAGTCAAGACTAAAAAGTCTTGTAGTTTTAAAACTGATGAGTTGTGTATGTTTGCAGGTGCAGAGGAGGAGGAGATTATTGATGATTTATTGAGTTATTGGGTAGATCCAGATCAGCTGGATAATGTGAACTCTTGTGTTTGTATAGCTGACAATTGTGATGTGATTACAGGTGTTGAGGAGGATGTGCCATCTTGTGAAACTGTTACAACACAAGAGGAAGTTCTTGTGGATGCAGAAGAAGTAAATAAGTCTGAAGCACAGATAAAGGAAGTAACAGTTGATACTGAAAGTTTATGTATGAATGCAGGTGATGATGATATGCTTCAGCGATGTTACAGAGAAATTGCATTGTTAGAATATTTGTTGGAGAACCCACAGTATGACAGGGAGATTGCAGAAGAAAGAGTTCAGTACAGTGAACAAGAAGGAAAAGTTGCAGATGAAATTGCAGGTGACAAGCAAAGGAATGTTGCAGAGGGACAGGTAGTTTGGGAGGCAGCAACATCCATAGTGACAGCTAGAGTAACATGTGGGGCGACATTTATGGTAGCAGCTGAGACAACAGTGATAGCAGCAGAAGAGGCACTGATGCCTTATGATTTTTATTCTAACAATTGTTTTGTGAATACAGGTCTAAATGAAGATGCTGGAGAAAGTCTATTAGACAGAGAAATTGAACTGATGAGGCAGATGATGATGAAGGAATCCCGGAAGAGACCAGCAGCAATGAAACAAAGGAGAAGCAGCAAAAGGAAGACAACAGAAGATTGCGAGAGTGCAGCTAGTGGAGCGATGCAGCATAAAGTGTGGAAACCTGGAGGAAGACAGCGAACAATAGCACATGATGACTTGCAGCACAAGATGTGGGATCCAGGCATACACAGATCCGAACACATGATCAGGGGATCATGATTAATTTTAAGGTTGGGTGTATGATGCAGGGGCATCAAGACCTTCCTCATTTGTAAATATGGAATAAAAAGGGGGGTGTGATAAATTTTAGTATTTTGTTATTTTAATAAAATAGGAAGTAAAGTTTATGTAGATATTCTTTTAAATAAAAGGATATGAGAGAAAATTAAGATAAAAGCTGGGAATAAAGCTTCAAGCTTTAAATCATTAGGTAAAAAGGGAAAAAGCCTGCTTTTCCTAGGAGATAAGGTCTCAGAAGATCTATTGTATGTATCCATATTATGTATAAAAAAGGAGGCAGCTAAAGCTCTTGATCAGAGCAGAGAGAGAGGGAAGCGGTGCCAAAACATAATTTCAAAAACTCTCTGGCATTTTAGTGAAATGGTTTTTTTATGATACCATGCATGTATCCAATAATTAACTGACTGTGTATTAAAGAGTTGGATCGCTTTCATATCTCCGTTTGATGTTTACTGTGTGTGTGAGAACCATTTTTGGTTCGGTCCTTTTCATTATAATAACACTGCTGCGCCTATGAATCCCATTTTATTACTGGAAGAGGAATCTGATGTTTGCGCAGAGGAGAACATCTTATGGTGATTGGTTTTCAACCTCGGCATTGCGTGCTGGAGGTTAAGTTTTATGGTCTAACTTCCGGCGGAGAGGGTTGTAACAATATATATATAACACTGGGTATTAATCCTGGTAAGCGTGAGCGCTGTTAATTTTGTTTGACACAATAACCTGTGCTTAAGGTGGCTTCAAACCTCGGCCATTACCAGTTCAGAAAATACTGTATATTGTTGTGTGGAGTTTCGATGGTGTGCGCAGTGCATAGATTCTACATTTGCTGTGAGCGTACATTGTATAATTGCTGGTAATCATATAACCGGGTGTGTGGATTATAATCGCTGGTCATATATATATTATTGCGCGGAGGTCGTATTTTTGAAGTTTCAACTCAATTTACATCGATAAAAACCCTCCTTCCATGAGATCGCGGTGAACAGGGAATCGAGATCCATATAAAAAGGGCAGCATAAGGCGGACAAATATGGGGCGGATTTTGGTAAACCGAAGTTTGAGAATTGCACATTTTAATATGGTTTTTGAATGAGTTTCATGTGATATATATATCTTTGTGTGTGTTAAGGCCGCGTAGCTCCAAACCGGCAGATTTTCCTTATTAACTGAATCGAGGTTGCTATGATTGAGTTGTCACCATCGCTATTTCCATATATATGGATTGCCTCTACTCATCAGTCTTCTTTTCCGTCGCTGTGGGTCGTATGCTGTTGATGTTGTGACAAGTATCGTGCATCTTTTGTTTTGCTTTTGTGTTAGGTCAGACTCCAGAGAGAGTGCTCTGAATTTAATTGCAAGGTGCAGTCAGAACCACATATGAAAGCCTAGAAGATCATAGTGAAAGGAAAGAACCGTGTGTAGGAAATGATTTCATAACCCTAAACAGAAATATAACTTCCGCTATTGGCAATTAATTGAGGTGCATGCTCTATACACATAAGTGGAGGAAAGATCCTGGGTATTGCAGGCTTGGCTTGCATCATGTGATAGGTATTGCAGGCCAGCCCTGCATCATGAAGGCATTGTCGGGCGTGGGCTGCAGGTACCGAGCGCGGGTTTGTTCGAGGAAAAATCCATCGCTCTTGTGCATTGAAGCACAGGTCGACATCTTGGGGTCAAAAATGTGGAGCAGCTTGAAGCCATAGTTAATTTTCATGACCTCGTAGCTTCCAGAAATGACATGAAACCTAGGAGCTCTGGCGCAGTGGGAGGTCGAGGAGTTTTGGAATTGCCTGGTTTTGTGTCTGGTTTGGAATTCAAGCCGACCACCCACCACATTCAATGCATTAACGCGCTGAGTAGGGTCGCCTGGATGGACGGAGGATGTGACTGATCGGGTCCATAAGATTTTGATTCTGACGGATTGTGATAGTGAAATCAGAAATAGAGCGCATCGGAAGGTCGGAGGAATGATGACCAGAGCCAGAAGATTTTTCGAGCGAGAACGGAATCCGGGCAATTCCTCCACCTAATTAAACTAATCCTATACAGAATTACCAACCTTCGATCACGCAAAGGAAGGTTGATTTGACATGTACTCACAATGGTATATTTTTGAGAGACCGTCCAACAATCGAATCCCACCTTTGTAGGGTATAGTTAGACCAAAATCAGAATTTAATTAATTTCCTCCAAGATGGTGATGTCATCACACAAAAACTAGACTATCAATTTAAATTTTATATTTAATAACAACGTGCATACATTAAAAGTAGATACCATCATTCACATTACAATTATTCATACATTAAAAATATCATCATTTACATTACCACTTTTCATATATTAATAAAAATCGAATAGCGTGCATGTAGTATTAAAGAATTTAACATTCAAGCTTCGTGATATTCTCTTTGAAAGCCTTGTTGTAATTGAACCCAAAGAAGTGAGTGGCTTTTTTGAGTGTCATATACTTCAATATTAAAGTGAAGCTATGGGTAGATATTTATAACGTTCTTCCAGCTACAAAAATGGTAATCTTCATTTGAATGAATCACTTATTACCACGACAATAAATATACCACAAGAGATTGGAACGAATATTATATAACAACGAAAAAATATATATGATAATCTTTATTGTGAAAAGCAAGAAGGATTATATATATATACTATCGGTGTATTTATGAGAAAACAATTAATTGAACTCTCGTTATAATTTATAGTAAGAGGATCTAGCTTTGAAGAATATGTAGTATTAGCAAGCTGCAAATTTTTGGGTAAACCGTGAAATCTGAGGCTTGGAAAATGAAAGGTTATGGTTGTTTTCCATAGCAGTGACCTTTTCACAAGAGAAAAAAAGTTAGGTTAATGGATGCAAAAACAAATAAATTAAGTTAATAGCAGCAAAAGTGCATTCACAACTCAATTTTTTCTTTTTATTTTTTAAGATCCCTCAAATGAATTCTTACCATTTTCTTTTGTTCTGAAACCACTCTTCCACCCATGGATGTTGCAAATTCATTTACTTGCCTGAGGAATTCTTTTGTTTATGCTAATATCTTTATTAAAAAATAAATCAAGATGTAATCTTAAATCGATGTATTACTTAGGCTTCAAAGTGGCACACACGAAGATTCATTTTCCACCGTCAGTTGGTTAGAAAGGGAATAGCTTTTATAATGATTATGTAGCATGCTCACCTTCTACAACTCCCCCAACATTTGAGGTCTCCTTGAAGAAATGGTAGGAAGCCTAAGCGCCATGATGTAACAGGTAGAAGAAGATATAGGAACAAAACGTATTGCGTTTTGTAATGTGCCACTTTGGGCAGGTGAGATTCCCACCTCCACCGCCACGTTTCCATGCTTCTTCACACTTGTTGGGTGTGTGTTATATTCTTTCCACGATTAGCCACACGCACACCTACGTATGGTTTTCTGCATGGGTTTCGTACATGGTTTTGGGCATGTTGGTTTTCTTCCCATGGTATCTTGTAGATCCGATCAAGGAACTGTGATTATGTTCTAATATAGGGTTAATGGATTGGGGTTTATGAATGCTTCGGCATGCATATATATGTGTTGTAACATTGAAAGGAATAGAATGAAAAATCAATCTGGTAGTCCCGGTTTTGGGATCTAGGGGAAAATATCTATATATATTTGTTTTATGTTTTATGTTCTCGCCATTGTTTATTTTCTGTTTTTTAAGAATTCATTTGTAGACAATTTCTATACAGGGTTAAATCCTACATTTGGTATCAGAGTTGTTTTGGCTTCAAGGGGACGTCTTTGCTGCTGAGGGGTTTTGTTCGGCCCTGTGGTAGACTTTGTTCAATGGGAGATATGTTCTTGTGGTGAAATAAGATGATGAGCAGTGGAAAGATAGAGATCGAGAAATTTAATGGTCAGAGTTTTGAGTTGTGGAAACTCAATATGGAGGATCTACTGGTGGATAAAGATTAGTGGATCATGGTAGATCTACGTACTAAATCAACGACAATGTTAGCCGAAGACTGGACGAAGCTGGATCGGAATGCAAAGAGCACAATACGATTGTATATCTCAGACTCAATATTGTTGAATGTATTAGGGGAAGCTATGGCAAAGGCTTTGTCGGACAAGTTAGGGACTTTGTACCAATCTAAGTCTCTGGTGAACAAACTATTCCTACAGAAAAAGTTGTATAACACGAGGATGAAGGATGGAGACTCAGTGACAAGATCTAAATGCCTTTAATACTATGGTAAGCCAATTGTTATTTGTCGATATTAAAATTTTAGATGAATGCAAGTGCATCAGTTTGTTGTGTTCTCTACCAGATTCATGGGAGAGTCTAGTTGTTGCAATAGGTAGCAATACAACTACCTTGAATTTTGATGAAATAGTATGATCCTTGTTGTCAGAGGAGATGAGACTGAAAAATATGGAGGGCCAGAATGGAGATGCCTTGTCTATACGAGGACAGTCCCAGAACAGAAACAAAAATAAGTACTTGAGTGGGAGATCTAAATCTAGAGGGAGATCTAAATCTCCAGGAAAATCTGTAAAGGTGTGCTGGAAATGCTAAAAGGAAGGGAACTTCAAAAAGGATTATACAACTAAAGCTCTTAAGAAAGGAAATGGATTTGATGATGCTCCTTCTGCAGAGGCGAAAACCACCTCAGATAAAGGTGGGGGTATGTACTTGGTTTCTTTTTCAAGTACACATGTAGATCATGAGGCATGATTGATTGGCTCAGGTGCATTCTTTCACTTCACCCCCCATAGGGAGTGGTTCTTCCAGTATGAGAAATATGATGGCGGTGATGTCTTCTTAGGAGATAATAGGAGGGCTAGAATCATCGGACGTAGAAAAGTCAAGCTGGAGTTGCAAGGTGTAAGGATTAGAACACTTCTGGGTGTCCTACATATTCATGCATTGGAAAAAAATATGATTTCTGTAAGCAATATGGATGATGCAGGTGTAAAAACAATGTTTGAGAAAGATACATGCAAGATGGTTTAGGGAGCACTGGTATTGATGCGGGGATTTTGGATTGGAACTCTATACAAGCTTCTGGGTAGTACAATTATTAATGGGTCCAACAGTTTTGTGGTTCCTGAAAGTGGAGCAGAAAATCTAGTGGTCTCTGGAAAAAAGACCATGCTATGGCATCAAAGGCTTGGACATATTTGAGAGAAGGGCCTTCGAATAGTTAATGGTAATGGTATGTCTCATTGCTCTCTAGATTTTGATTTCTCTGAAAATTGTGTATATGGGAAGTAGAGTTGGGTGAGTTTCCCCTTTGGTGCTAAGAGGGAGAAAGGGGTATTAGAGCTTGTGCACAGTGATGTGTTTCGACCTGTGTCGGTTCCATCATTGGGTAAGTTTGTGTAATATGTATAATCTATATATGATTTATCAAGGAATACATGGATATATTTCCTCAGGAAGAAATATGAAGTCTTTGACAAGTTTAAAGAATTTAAGGCTCTGGTGGAAAACTAGATAGAGAAGAAGATAAAGGTGTTGAGGGCGGATAATGGTGGAGAGTTCCGCAAGAAGGAATTTTAAGAGTTCTGTAAGAAGTGTGGTATAGCACGACAA